>CAUYSK010083401.1:0-12959 GCA_963575035.1 Avahi laniger | reverse complement strand
ATTGCATCGATTAGATATTGGGCAGGGGGGAGGGGGGAGGAGGGAGGAGGGGACGGGTATATGTGTACACAAAGAGTGCAATGTGCACCACGCAATGGGATGGACATATTTGAAACCTGGACTGAGGGGGGGAGGGGGGGCGAGGGCAACGCACGTAACCTAAACATCTGTACCCTCATATTATGCTGAAATAAAAAAAAAAAAAAAAAAATACGGCAAACTCCCTAGAGAAAATCTGAATTGTGTGAATTTTAATGTTGTGATACAATACATAAAATTTTATTTTAAAATGTCAGTAAGGTTTAGGAAAGGAATTAAAAACTTTAAGTAAAAAGAACGAGTTATAAATAGTGACCCAATAAACCATCTACCTATTTATCAGTAAATCTCAGGGTGGGAACTACAGCTTATATATAACTGTTTGAATCCTCATTGTTTAGCAAAATTTCTAACACAGAATTACATGAATATTTACTATTGATGAATATGATCACATAAAAGCAATTCTCAAAACTTTTTCCAGGAATATATAGAAGGACTTTCACTGCTCTTCTGGGTGATTAAAAAATATACAAATATTAAATATAACATTGGCTTTAGTAGAGGGGTTGCTGAACACAGTGATTTAAGCCATTAAAGAGCAAAATACCTTACAATCTTAATGACCTAGAAAAAGCTATAACTAAAAATCCACATTCATGCTGGTACCAAATATATATTTCATTCTATATAACTACTTCAATTTGTATTTGTATTTGATAGGTACATTTAAAGTGTAAAGTTACAGATATAACATAAGCTGTATATATGCATAGGTTGACTTTTTTATTTCAAAGTATTATGGGGGTAAAAATATTTTTGGTTACAAGGATTGCTTTTGTAATGCTTGAGTCAGGGTTATAAATGTGACCGTCACCCAGATAGTGTTCATTGTACCCATTAGGTAGGTTTTTACACATTCCCTACCCTTCCTCCTCCAATTGATTTCCATTGAGTTATACTTCTCTCTATGCACATGTGTGCCCCTCAGTCAGTTTCAATTTAATAGTGAGTATATGTGTTGTTTGTTTTTTCATTCTTTAGATACTTCACTTAGGATAACAGTCTCCAGTTCCATCCATATTGTTGCAAAAGACATTAAGTCATCCTTCACCACTGAGTAGTATTCTATGGTACACATACACCACATTTTGTTAATCCACTCATGAATTGATAAACACTTAGGTTAATTCCACATCACTACAGTTGCAAATTATGCTGCAATAAAACATTTGAGTACAAGAGTCTTTTTGATAAAATGACTTCTTTTTCTTTGGGTGAATACTCAGTAGTGGGATTGAAACAGAATCCATATCTCTCACCACTCACAAAATTAATTCAAGATGTAGTTTTTATTTTGCACTTCCCTGGCAATTAGGGATGTTGAGCATTTTTTCATATGTTTATTGGCCATTTGTTTATCTTCCTTTGAAAAGTTTCCGTTCATGTCTTTTGCCCACTTTGTAATGGGGTTGTTTGATTTTCTCTTGCTGATTTGCTTGAGTTCTTTATGAATTCTGGTTATTAGTCCTTTATTGGATGTGTACTTTGTGAATATTTTCTCTCATCCTGTAAGTTATATCTTTGCTCTGTTGATAATTTCCTTGGCTGTGCAAAAGCTTTTTAATTTGATCATGTCTCATTTATTTATTTTTATTGTTTCTGTGATTGTCATTGAGGTCTTTTTCATAAATTCTTTTCCTAGGCCAATACTTGAAAGAGTTTTTCCAACATTTTCTTCTAGAGTTCTTATGGTTTCATGCCTTACATTTAACATTCTGATCAATCTTGAATTAATTTTTGTGAGTGATAAGAGATATGGATCCTGTTTTATACTTCTACATATGGCTATCCTGTTGTTCCAGCAACATTTATTGAATAGGGCTTATTTTCCCCAGTGTATATTGTTTTCTCCTTTGTCAAAGATCAGTTGCCTGTTTGTGGATGGTTTTACTTCTGGGTTTCCTATTCTGTTCCATTGATCTATGTCTCTATTTGTGTGCCAATACCATGTTGTTTTGGTTACTACAGCCTTGTAGCATAGTTTGAAGTCTGGTAATGTGATGCCTCCAGATTTGTTCATTTTGCTTAAGATTGCTTTGGCTATTTGAGCTCTTTTATGGTTCAAAATGAAGCATAGTTTTATTTTTTCCAGATCTGTGAAATATGACATCGGTACTTTGATGGGGATTGCATTGAATCTGTAAATCACTGTGGGAAGTATGCACATTTTAACAATGTTGATTCTACCAATCTATGAGCATGATGTATTTTCCAATTTGTTTGTATCATTAGCAATTTCTCTCCTCTATGTTGCATAGTTCTCTTTGTAGAGCTTTTTCAACTTCTTGGTTAAGTATATTCCTAGGTATTTTATTTTCTTTGTAGCTATTGTGAAACGTACTGAGTCTCTGATTTGACTCTCAGCTTGATCATTATTGGTGTGTAGGAATACTACTGATTTGTGTACATTCATTTTCTAACCTGAGACTTTGCTGGATTTATTTATCAATTCCAGGAGTCTCTTGGTGGAATATTTGAGGGTTTTCTGGATAGAAGATCATATTATCAGCAAAAAGAGACAATTTGACCTCCTCTTTCCCAATTTGGATACCCTTAATTTATTTCTCTTTCCTGATTGTTCTGGCTAAGACTTCCAGGACTATGTTGAATAGAAGTGGTGACAGGGGGCATCCGTGTCTTCTTCCAGTTCTTAGGGGAAATGCTTTTAACTTTTTGCTATTCAGTATGATGCTGGCTGTGGGTTTGTGATATATAGCTTTTATAATTTTGATATATGTTACTTCTATGGCAATTTTGTTGAGGGCTTTTATCATGAAAGGGTGCTGAATTTTGTCAAATGATTTTTCCACATTTATTGAGATTATCATATGATCTTTGTTTTTGCTCTGTTCATGTGGTGAATCACATTTTTTGATTTACGTATGCAGAACCATCCTTGCATCCCTGGGAAGAACATTCTCCCTCATCAAAGAGACACATTGAATCTCCACACTTACATAGCTCTATGGCTACAGCCTGTAGACAACTAGCAACTAAGAAATTCAACACACTAAAGATATCTATAAGCAAGGCATCCATCCAGAATCTAGAACACAATCAAAGCACCCACAAACGAAGCCAAAGGCTCTTATCCAACATATGCTACAGAACACCCATATGAGTGAAGGAGGAGGAAAAAGCACCATATAAATAAAAGAAAATCCAAAAATAAGACGCAATGGCTGCTCCAGGTGAAAAGGAATCAACAAAAGAACTACAGAAGTATGAAAAATCAGGCCACAAGGACATCCCCAAAAGGGAACACTAGCTCTCTAGTAATGGAAACCAACAAAAACAAAAATATTGAAATGACAAAGTATTCCAAATATGGATCACGAGAAAGCTCAACAAAATCCAAGAGAAAATGGAAAACCAATGGAAAGAAACCAGAAAAATAATTCAGGAAATAAATAAAAAATTCACTAAAGTAGTTGACATATTAAAAAAAAAATGGAACTTCTGGAAATAAAAAAAAATCATTTAAGGAAATAGAAAACACAGTAGAAAGTTTTAAGAATAGACTAGACCAAGTAGAAGCAAAAATCTCAGAGCTTGAAGGCAACTCTTTTAAATTAATTCAGTCAGTCAAAAATAAAGAACAGAGAAATAATAGAAATTAACAAAGCTTACAAGAAATACGGGATTATGTAAAATGACCAAATATAAGAATCATAGGCATCCCTGAGGTTGAAGATGAAAATGCAGAAGGGCTGGAAAACCTGTTTGAGGAAATAATCTAAGAAAACATCCCTGGTTTTGCTAGAGATTTAGATATCCAGGTACAAGAATCTCAACTGATACCTGGGAGAGTCATTGCAATCTCCAAGAAACATAGTCATCAGACTGGCCAAAGTGACCATGAAGGAGGAACTCCTGCAAGCAGTAAAGTGAAAACATCAAGTAATTTACAAAGGAAAACCCATCGGGCTAACTACAAACTTCTTAACTGAGACTTTACCAGACAAAAGGGATTGGGACTCTATCTTCAGTCTTCTTAAATAGAACAAATGCCAGCCTAAAATTTGATATCCTGCAAAAATATTTCATACATGAAGGAGAAATAAAGACTTTTTCAGACAAGCAAATACTGAGGGAATTTGTCAAGACCAGATCTGCCCTGTAGGAAACTCTCAGATTTGCATTATTGTGGAACAGCATGAGAGTCAGCCATCAGTGTAAAACTACTGAAAACCTAAAGCTCATAGTTCATATAAAAAAATATTATAAAAGGTAAAACAAAGCAATAAAGTACCACCCAACAGGATGAAGAGAAGTGAATCCCACATATCAATTCTGTCGATCAACATGAATGGTTTGAATGCCCCACTCAAGAGACATAGGCTGGCTCAATGGATAATGAAATACAACCCAATTATCTACTGTCTCCATGAAAAACATCTAATACACAAGTATTCCTACAGACTCAAGATGAAGGGATGGAAAAATATATTCCATGAAAATGGAAATAAAAATAAGGCAGGTGTAGCCATTCTAATAGCAGATAAAATTGAATTTAAGTCAAAAGTAGTACAGAAAGTCAAACAAGGTCATCATATAGCAGTAAAAGGAGAAATTCAACAAGAAGACATAACCAACCTAAATATTTCTGCATCTAACATAGGAGCACTCAGATTCATAAAGTAAACCCCACTAAATTTAAGCAAAGAGATAAAAAGAAGCATCATAATTTCTGGGGACTTCAATATCCCACTGACAGACCTGCACAGATCATCCAAGCAGAAAATAAATAAATAAACACTGCACGTAAATGGGACTCTAGAACAAATGGGCCTAACAGACATTTATAGATTTTTTAATTGAAAACTAGTGAATAAATATTCTTTCATCAGCATGTGTAACATTCTCCAAGATTGATCGCATTTTAGGCCATAAAACATGGCTCAATAAATTAAAAAAAATCAAAATCATGCCATATGTCTTCTCAGACCACAGTGGAATAAAACTAGAAATCAACACCAAGAGAAACACACAATTCTACACAAAGTCATAGAAATTAAATAGCCTACTGCTAAATTATTATTGAATCAACAATGAAATTAAGACAAATCAAAAGATTCCTTAAACTGAATTACAAAGGGGACAAAAGCGATCAAAATCTATGGAATTCAGGAAACGTTATCCTAGGGAGACAATTCATAGCCTTAAATGCCTACATCAAAAAGACAGAAAGATCACAAATTAACAATCTAATGACACATCTCAATGAACTAGAAAGGAAGAGCAAAGCAAACCAAAAACCTGCAGAAGAAAAGACATAACTAAGATTAGAGCAGAGCTAAATGAAATCAAAAACAAGAAAATAATACAGAAGATGGACAAAATAAAAAGTTGGTTCTTTAAAAAGATAAACAACAGTGATAGACCTCTTGGTAGTTAAATCAGGAACAGAAGAGAAAGGACCCATATAAGCTCAATCAGAAATAAAAAAGGAGATATTACAACTGATACCACAGAAATACAAAATATCATCTGTGAATCCTATGAAAATATCTATGCACATAAACTCAAAATGTAGAGGAAATGGATAAGTTCCTGGAAATACACAACCTCTGAAGACTCAACCAGGAAGAAATAGAGCTCTTGAATAGACCAGTAATGAGCAACAAGATTGAAGCAACAATAAAAAAATCTTCCAACAACAACAACAACAAAACCCTGGGCCAGATGGATTCATAGCCAAATTTTATCAGACCTACAAAGAAGAATTTGTACCACCACTGCAGAATTTATTCCATAATATCGAGAAATAAGGAATCCTCCCCAAGTCATTCTGAAAAGCCAGTATCCCATTGATACCAAGACCAGGAAAGGACACAACAAAAAAAGAAAACTACAGACCAATAACCCTTAGGAATATAGATGCAAAAATCCTCAATAAAATACTAGCAAACCAAATTCAACAGCACATGAAAAAATAATCCACCATGACCACGTTGACTTTTTCAAAGTGGAATCAGAGAATATTTAGATTGGATATTACCTTAAATAACATCTCTAGTCACATCCGTTCATTTTGAGGTGGGACAACTGAGGCTGCTGCAACATGAGATTTAGGCCAAGAACAATATCTTTGTGATGTTTGAATCTCCATCACTTAAACCCAGAGACTGGAAAATAGTGGATATTCATTAAATGTTTACTTAATGAATGAAATTTATTCTAAAGAGGAACTTTGTGCTCTAACAAGTTTCTTAATTGTTACATCAATCTGCAATGCTCATTTTCACCTCCATATTGTTCCTTTTGATTCAAATGTCCCTAAATTTCACCTCTCTCTAGCTAAGTTGTTTCCAGCCTTCAGAACCCAATTGAGTTCCAACTTTATTCATGTAATTTTACAGGTAATTTTAGCCTTCTCTGCATACTATGACTATCTTTCAACTTAAATTCTATTGAATAACAATCTACTATCTAAAATTTCAGCCTGGATCAACAGAGGTGAGGGGAAATGGTTGGCGATAGGTAGGAGGAAAAGAATAAAGCAGAGCTTTCATGATGGTATTAGGATTAGGAAAAGGAGTGGTCGTAAGATAGTACGTAAGATAGTTGCTTCACCATTATACAAATCTTTAGTTGGATAGTGGTGGTAGATACCATACAACATAGCATCATCTTATCCTTTCATTTCTTTGGATACCTTATTTTTCCTGTTAAGCCTTATTTTCCAAAATTAGGTTATCAGCTCTTTAAGAGAAAAAACATGTTTTACAATCTGTAAATCCCCCTAACACAGTGTGTACAGAATAACTTTAATAAACAACGGAGAGGCCCAGAACACATAAAAACAACTGACAATGGTACTAATTAAATTAAAACTTTCCTGGCACTTTTTTCTTCCCAGTCATGGCCTCTCACTCTCCTACCGCCATTTTGACTCTGGAAGAATCACAACCAGCAAGCAAGCTGAGAGATAAAGAAGAAAATAGTCTCCCTTACCAAACTGCAAATTCTTGTGACAGCTAGGAGAGATTAGATGCATCTGTGAATAAAGTTGAAGCAATGATTTCTACATAGAATTGGACATTCTAAGTGACTTTATGGATTTCTGTCACCTAAAATTGAGCAGAAAAGTATTGGAACTGCCCACTCTGAGCACAAAGCATTGTTTCCTTTATAAATGTGTGCCAATGCCTGAGGACTTGTGATTCTACACAAAACAGTATAAGCCTCGGAAATAACTGTGAAACAGAAAATGTTATCTTAAACTATTCTGCTCTTTATATGCACCAAAGTACAGGAATTTCATAAGGTATCCACAATATCAAGGTCCCCTACTTTTGCTCCTATATGCCTGTGCACTTTCTCTTTGGGGCATATAAATTAACTATAATATTTAGGAAAATGTATCCGGTATAGGAAGGGTTCAGCAACGATATAT
Source organism: Avahi laniger (assembly GCA_963575035.1). Lineage (NCBI taxonomy): Eukaryota > Metazoa > Chordata > Mammalia > Primates > Indriidae > Avahi > Avahi laniger. Next base: position 5,458 of record CAUYSK010083401.1, on the reverse strand, counting down.
ATTGCAGTTAAGGACTATTAAATCAGTCACACCTTAATTCTCATAGGCTATCTTTACTAACATTTTATAGGAAGAGCCCCTCAAATGATTTAATACATGAATCACACTTCTTGGTACGACTAAGATATGCTACTATTTTCATTATATAAAGTGTTAAAGTTTAGAGAAAATGAAAAATATAACTGTCAAGGCGTGACGCAGCAAATATAAGGATAATGACAGAATAGAGGAAGAGACAAAGATAGGAATTGCAGAGAGGAATGTGTGTCAAGAGGCACACAAACATGCAGACAGAAATGGTGGTGAGAGTCACACAAAACATTTTGGGTACTTAAGACTACACCCCTAAATACATAACTAAGAAACAAAATGAGAGAATTGATACAAACCTCCTGTAAAAGAAGAGTAAAATTTATTATTTCAATGATTTTCATTTAGCACATGAATTCTAGATATGACACTTGTGACAGGAGGTTACTACATCTCAAACCGCTATATTTTAGAGGAATTAGAGGTAAAGAAGGAGAAGAAACATTTTGCCAATGATTTTCAGAATATATATTTTATGGTTGAATTAGTCATTCTCTAACTTTCTGTATGTTAATTATCTAAATTAAGGGAATCAAATTTCTAAGATATTTCAATTATGTAAATCTATTATGAATTTTTAAAATTGACACATAAAAGTGTATATATTTATGGTATAAACATGATGTTTTGAAGTATGTATACATTGTGGAATGACTGAATCAAGCTAATTAACATATGTATTGCTTCACATACTTATCATTCTATTGTGGTGAGAACACTTAAAACCTCCTCTCTTGGCAATTAGTATGTTTAAGAAATATCTGCACACTCATGTTCATTATAGCATTATTCACAATAGCCATGATATGGAATTGACCTAAATGTCCATCAATAAATAAATAGGCAAAGAAAATGTGATATGTATGCGCAATGGAATACTACTCAGCTTTTAATAAAAGCAGCAAATCCTGTCATTTTTTTCAATATGGGTGAACCTAGTGAACATTATGTTAAGTTAAATACGCCAGACACAGAGAGATATATACCACATGATATCACTTATATGTGGAATCTAAAAAATCAAACCCAGGAAAGGACACAACAAAAAAAGAAAACTACAGACAAATATCCATTATGAATATAGATGCAAAAATTTTCAACAAAATACTAGCAAAACAAATTCAGGTGCATATAAAAAAATAATCCATCACCACCAAGGGGGCTTCATCCCAGAAATTCAGGGATGGTTCAACATTCACAAATCTATAAATGTAATTCACCACATAAATAGAAGCAAAAACAAAGACCATATGATCCTCTCAATAGATGCACACAAAAAATTTGACAAAATTCAGTACTCTTTTATGATAAGAAAGCTTAAAAAAATAGGCATAGATGGGACTTATCTAAAAATGATACAAGCCATATATGAAAAATCCACAGCAAACATCATACTGAACAGGGAAAAATTGAAAGCATTCCTGCTCAGAACTGGAACCAGACAAGGTTGCCCTTTATCACTGCTTCTATTCAAAATAGTGCTGTAAGCCGTAGCCAGAGCAATCAGACAAGAGAAGGAAATCAAGGACATCCAAATGGGGGAAGAAGAGATCAAACTATTGCTCTTTGTTGATGATATGATCTTATATCTAGAAAACACCAAAGGTTCTGCCCTGAGACTGCTGGAATTGATAAACAAATTCAGCAAAGTCTCAGGTTACAAAATCAGTGTACAGAAATCAATAGCATTCCTATATACCAACAACAGTCAAACTGAGAACAAAATCAAATACTCAATATTCTTCACAATAGCAATAAAGAAAATAAAATATCTAGGAATATATTTAACTAAGGAGATAAAAGACCTCTACAGGGAAAACTACAAAACACTGAGGAAGAAAATAGCAGAGGATGTAAACAGCTGGAAAACTATACCATGCTCATGGATCAGAAGACTCAACATTGCTAAAATATTGACACTACCAAAAGTATCTACAGATTCAAGGCAATCCTTATTAAAATATGAACATCATTTTTTGCATATCTAGAAAAAATAATTCAACACTTTGCATGGAACCAGAGAAGATCCCATACAGCAAAAGGAATCTTAAGCAAATAGATCAAATTTAAAAGCATCAATTTGCCAGACTTTAAGCTACACTACAAGGCTACAGTAACTAAAACTAGTACTAGCATAAGAACAGAGCTATAGACCCATGGAATAGAACTGAGAACCCAGATATAAAACCATTCTCACATAGCCATTAAATCTCTGACAAAGCAGACAAAAACATATTCTGGGGAAAAGAATCCTTACTCAATAAATGATGCTGTGAAAATTGGACAGTCACATGTAGAAAACTGAAACAGTATACGCACCTATTACCTCTCACAAAAATCAAATCATGATGGAATATACACTTAAACCTAAGGCATGAAACTATAAGAATTCTAGAAGAAAATGTTGGAAATCCTCTTATAGACATTGGCCTATGGAAAGAATTTATGAAGAAGACCCTAAAGGCAATCACAGCAACAACCAAAATAAATAAATGGGACCTAATCAAATTAAAAGGCTTCTGCACAACCAAGGAAACTATCATAAGAGCAAACAGACAATCAACGAAATGGGAGAAAATATTCACATATTACACATCCGATAAAGGGCTGATAACGAGAATCTATATAGAACTCAGGAAAATCAGCAAGAAAAAATCAAACAACCCTATTAAAAAATGGGCAAAGGACATGAACAAAAACTTTTCAAAAGAAGATAGACTAATGGCCAACAAACATATGAAAAACACTCAACATCTCTAATCATCAAGGAGATGCAAATCAAAATCATAATGAGATATCACTTATCTCTGGTGAGAATGGCCTTTATCAAACATTTCAAAAACAATAAGTATTGGCAAGGATGCGGAGAGATAGGAACACTCATAGAATGCTGGTGGGACAGCAAACTAGTACCACCTCTGTGGAAAGTAATATGGAGATATCTCAAAGAGCTACTAGTGGAAGTACCATTTGACCCAGCAATCCCATTACTGGGCATCTACCCAAGGGAACAAAAGACATTTTATAAAAAAGACATCTGCACTAGAATGTTTATAGCAGCACAATTCACAATTGCAGAGATGTAGAAACAACTCCAGTGCCCATCACTACATGAGTGGATTAATAAAATGTGGTATATGTATACCATGGAGTTCTACTCAGCTGCAAAATAAAATGGTGAGCTAGCATCTCTTGTATTATCCTGGATAGATCTGGAGCCCATTCTACTAAGTGAAGTATCACAAGAATGGAGACACAAGCACCATATGTACTCACCATCAAATTTGTATTAAATGACTTAACTGAACAACACTTCAGTGCACATATAGTAGCAACTTTTATCGGGTACCAGGCAGGTGGGAGTGGGGAGGAGGGGATGGGCATATTTACACCTAATGGGTGCACTGTGCACCATCTGGGAGATGGACATGCTTGAAGCTTTGACTCACGTAGGACAAAGGCAATATATGTAACCTAAACAATTGTACCCCCATAACATGCTGAAATAAGAAAAATAATATATAATAAAAAAATACAAAAAAATAAATAAACAAAAAAGTCAAGCCCATAGAAGCAGAGAGTAGAATGGTGGTTACCAGAGGCTGAGAGTAGCGGTTACGGAGATTGGAGAGATATTTATCAAAGGATACAGAATTTCATTTAGACAGGATCAGTAAGTTCAAGAGATCTATTGTATGACATGGTAACTATAGTTAATAATAAAATGTATTGATTATGTTAATTTCAAATGTAATGATGTTCGTTTTATGAGCAATGATATGGGTAGGCAGCTTTAGAATCAAGAAATGTACCATATAAGAATTCGATACAATACTAGTATCATTCCATAAGCTTTCAAAATGTAAGAGAAATTTATTATCTCTGGTATATAAATATAACTAAATCAGGAGCCAAGGACAGGAATGTACAGTGTTCATTTGCTGAATCCTGACTTGAAGTCAAATATTATATTTTTAAAATAAATTTTAAGATTTATCCAAATTTCCTTACACTACACAGCTTCTTTATCCAATTTAAATCAAAGGAAAGTGTATTTCCTCCATCCAAGATCATTGCTATGGATCAATATTGAAAAGGTAAAACCTTTTCACCAAATGGGGTGATCTACAGAATAAATGCAATCCCTATCAAAGTACCATCATCATTCTTTACAGATCTAGAAAAAACAATTCTATGCTTTGTACAGAACTAGAGAAGACCTCGTATAGCCAAAGCAATATTAAGCAAAAAGAACAAACTGGGAGGTATCAGTCGACCAACTTCAATCTGTACTACAAGGCTATAGTAACTAAAACAGCATGGTGCTAATACAAGAATAGAGATATAGACCTTTGGAAAAGGACTGAGAATCCAGACATGAGACCATCCACATATTGTCATCTAATCTTTGACAAAGCAGACAAAAATATATACTGGGGAAAAGAATCCCTCTTCAATAAATGGTGCTTGGAAAACTGGATAGCTACATGCAGAAGATTGAAACTGGATCCCCACTTCTCACATCTTACAAAAATCAATTCCAGATGGATAACAGACTTAAACCTAAGGCATGAAACCTTAAGAATCCTAGAAGAAAATGTAGTGAAGACTCTTTCAGACATTGTCCTAGGCAAAGAATTTATGAAGAAGACCCTCAAAACAATCACATCAGCTACAAAAATAAATAAATGGGAGCTTATCAAATTGAAAAGCTTTTGTAAAGCAAAGAAAACTATCATGAGAGTGAATAGACAACCTACAGAATGGGAGAAAATATGTGCTCTCTACACATCTGATAAAGGGCTGATAACAAGAACCTATCTAGAACTCAAAAAAAAAAAAACAAGAAAAAATCAAACAACCACATTGATAAATGGGCAAAGGACATGAACAGAAACTTTTCTAAAGAAGACAGAATAATGGTCAGCAAATATATAAAAAATGCTCAACGCCTGCAACCATTAGGGAAATGCAAATCAAAACCACAATGAGACCACGATGTACTATTCAGCTTTAAGAAACAATGGTGATATAGCACCTCTTATATACTCCTGGAAAGGGCTAGAACACATTCTACTAAGCGAGGTATCCCAAGAATCGAAAAACAAGTACCACATGTACTCACCATCAAATTGGTATTAACTGATCAACACATAAGTGCATATATAAGAATAACATCTACTGGATGTTGGGCAGGGGGGAGGCGGGAGGACGGAAGAGGGGACGGGTATATGCATACACAAAGAGTGCAATGCGCACCACACAATAGGATGGACATATTCGAAACTTGGACTGAGGGGGGAGGGGCGACAAGGGCAACACACATAACCTAAACATCTGTACCCCCATATTACGCTGAAATAAAAAA
>CAUYSK010083399.1:0-23810 GCA_963575035.1 Avahi laniger | reverse complement strand
GTCCCTGCTCAGGGTCTCTGCCCTGGGCGGGTTCCTCTGCCCGCCGCGCTCTTCCCGCGGGTCTTTGCAGAGCTCAGCCCGGCCTCTGAGCCGGTTTGCTTCTTCCCTCCTCAGTATCGTTAGTTAGTTAGTTAGTTAGTTGTTAGTTATAGACGGAGCATACTGGCCGGGCACGTTGGCTCACGCCTGTAATCCTAGCACTCTGGGAGGCTGTGGAGGGAGGGAGGATCTCCTGAAGTCAGGAGTTCGAGACCAGCCTGACCAAGAGCAAGACTACGTCTCTACTAAAAATAGAAAAAAAATTAGCCAGGTGTGGTGGTGCATGCCTGTAATCCCAGTTACTCAGGAGGCTGAATCAGGAGGATCACTTGAGCCCAGGAGTTTTAGATTGCTATGAGCTAGGCTGAAGCCATGGCACTCTAGCCTGGGCAACAGAGCAAGACTTTTAAAATGGGAAAAAAAAAAAATTAAAAAAAATATAATAAAAGTTAAAACTAGTCTCCTGTCATTTTTTGATGATATTCCTAGGCTGGAAGATTTAGGGAATTCTGCAGAAATTAAAAAAAAAATCTTGCTTAACAGACGGCTAGTGGGGTGCATTTCTAGTTATACAAGAGTATAACCTAAAAGAAAAAGAGATGAATGGATATCAATCAAAATGATTATTTGCCTCAGGGTTCTTAACTTGGCTCTCCCTGTTCAATACTTGTTAAAGGCTGGTGTGATATGACTTGAGTTGCAGCCAACTAGTCCACGTAAGATTGAACTATGATACGGAAGTATATTTCCCAGTACCAGGGAAATGCCAATCCTCATGGCGTGTGGCTATTCCAGGATAAGATTCTAATGTTTGACTCTGATGCCAAATTTTATGATGGTTTACCCCAAATTTTTATTTAGAATGGTTTGCCTAGGAGAGTGGATGGAAATTAAAACTATGTTATTTAACATACAGTTAAAATAACTGAAGACGTTTAGACTAAAGAATGGAAGATTAAATGGGCAAAAACTATCTTATGATATAGATAAAGAACTTCCGTTTTGGAGGGTATTAATCTATAAATATGTCTTTTTTGGTGAAATAAATTAAGATTGTGTGGAAGATAAAGATAATTTTTTTAATATAAGAAAAAATCTTTATAATGTTCATAGATTTCCTAACTAGAATAAGTTCCTTTATGAGGGAATGTCTTTCAATATATGAAATTTTCCATCCTCAGTCAGAAAGATGACTTTTCAGGGTGATCGGTCATAGGATTCATGTGAGGTTAATTAAAGAATACCCAAGAACTTTTAAAATCTGAAGTCCTCCCTCCACTCTATGTGTATGGATAATTTTCATTAAATTGCAATAAAAATCTGGGGAAGGCATTGATATTTAATTATCATTATTTCAACGTGTACTCATGGAACAAAAGTTAGAAAATTGGGTGAAAACAGAAAAGAACATTTTGTTCTTGTGTAATATTTTGTTTCTTTTATAATATATAATGGCATTTCCTTATGCATTTTTTTATTTCTTATCTGTACTCCTTCTAAGGACATAGTGTTCTCATCAGTTAAAAATCTATGTTATAATGAAAGAAACATTATCAACTTCCCACCTCTTCACGAAGGAACAATGTTTTTCTCAATCTAACGTTCTAAACACTTGTCTTTACCTCATTAAAACCCCCTCTTTCACTTTAGAAAATGTAGCCTGAGTTAGTAACTCACACCTGGGCAATCCTCATTCCTGAATGCCCAGCTCACTTTTTTTGTATAAAGAGAAAATGTGAAAAAGTCTTATGAGGATCTAGAAGGATATTCCCAATCGGTGTCGAATGACATCCCATCCTTAAGACAATTTTTCTCTCTTCCAGTCACCACAGATTATCCAAAAGATTGTTTGTGATTATCGAAACCCTTTTATGACTCACTTAAACAAATTCAACATAAATGCCAGTTGACTGGGCATTCTTAAGCTGACAGAGTGCAGTTAGTCTCTCTCACGTCTCTCATCCCTCACCATCCCAGCCTAGAAAATCATCGTCCTCCACGATGATTAAGTTCTCCCTTTTTGCTAATAGACAAACATACAGGAGTCAGTGAAGTTTGATTAAATGATGCCGCTACTTACCTTGGGGGACTGGAGATGTTTGGCTCCTGTTTTACAGGGATGCTGGAGTGAAATTCATTGTTTATAATGAATGAGGAAAAGGATGACACAGCTCAGCAACGAATAGGCCTCAGAGAATCCATACTGATGAAAAACATTGTAAAGGCCAATTTAGTCCCATAACAACAATAATATTAGCATCAACAAACATTAATATAGTCCATCACAGTTTATAAAGAGCTCTGAATTCATTAAGTAATGTCACTCTCCAAACTGCTCTGAAGTTGTATATGTACAGAAGCAATTTCTGGGCAGAGAATGTCCGTGTTCTGCCTAAAGTCATACAGCTGCCAACCTGGGACAGAAAACCACATTGCTTGATATCAGATCACATTTTCTCTTTATTTTCAGTCCCAATTCCCCCATCTGATGCTGATTTTTCCATCCCCTAGACTCCCAGACCACGCTTGAACCCTCCAATAATGAGGAACTTCACCGTCTCCTGGGATATCCCTGTAAATTTTTAAAAATAGCTTTAACTTTTATTTTTAGTTTCTTTATGCTTTCTATATCTGTGAGATTTATATCTATCTTATTTTCTCCCCAAATTAACAGATTAAGTTTCCATCTTTAATAAAGTATGGCCTATCTCAAAAAAATAATTAAGATCAGAAATAAAGGAGGCCACGCTTTTGGAAACTTGTGTTTTGGGATCGATATTTGCACACAGCGTATAAGTGATGACCAAAGTTAGTAATTTATGGTATTTATGTGCCAGGCATAATACTAACTGTGAGGTAGAAACTTTTATTAATTTCTTATTATCATTGGAAAAATAGGAAGTTTTCAAACAATGATACCTCTCGGTTCAGAGAGATAATGCTAAGTTTCTTCATGAATAAGAAGGAGGAAGGGAAGGGATCCATTTTAAAAATCCTGATAGCTAAGTCCAAACACTGGGCTCTAAAACAATTGAACTGAGGTATAATTGAGAACATATAGCTACACCTTGCTTAAATCAAACATTACGTGTGAAAACTCTGTCCAGAAATGATAATATGTATTTATTTTACAGAAAGATTTATAGCATAAATATATAAATAGCATGATACTCTACTGAATTTAAATAATCCAATATTTTGAAAAAGAACTACCCAGAATTTTTAGATTCAAATTTATTGTTTGTGCAAAGTGATTTTTACTTGTAAGCTAAAAGTAAACATTATTAAATAATTCTGATGAGTGATAGTGTAATAAAATATTTATAGTAATGCCATTCAATGAAATGAAAAACCCATGGAAAACGTAATTTCTTTTGGAAATCATCTGCAACATCTTGAATTTGAATTACTCAGATACATAATTTTGGCTACCTAAGGAAGAATTTAATCTTACAATTATATTACTAAGATGTACTATAGCATGTTCCCGGAAGAATAAATAGCAGTTAAGGCATCTCAATTATAAAGATGCCAAATGTTATTTCGTTAAGCTAATAATAAAAACAATCATAATAAATATATAGACTTTATATTGAACTTAGCCTGTTGTAACTAACAGGTGCCTGGTGTTTATAACTAATCAAATAGAGATTTGGTACAAATGATCTCTTCTACCTCTTCTAATATACTTTCTGTTTGATGGAAAACACTGAATCCTACAGTTACCTCAGCCTTCTGCTAGTTGCCAAAAAACAAGACAGAAGCCACACCCATGTTTCCCTAGTATAATTGCGGGAGAAAATAGAGAATGACTCCAAATGGATATTATATTTTTGAGATTCCAGAATGATTTTATATTAGACCATTGCTATTCTATCTCACAAGTTGATAAAATGTGAATTTAATGCATTATGTAGAGGAAAGTTCAATATAATGTGTAAAGCGATGGTTTACATGCAAAGCCAGAAATTAAAGCTTTTCTCCCAGCTCGTAAGGTGTTATAGTAGGTAATTATACTTCTATCGGTATTTCACAAATGGATAGAGTGAGACAGTTTCCTCCTTATTAATCAGTGGCTTTACCCTCTGCTTCTCTTCTCCAGGAAACTTGGATTTAAAGCTTGGGTCCATCACCACACATTGGGTGATGTTCAGTCGGTCCCATTATCACTCAATATCCATTTGTATCAGTGTGTAAAATGTGGACGATCTCTCTCCCCATTACAAAGAGTTGTTATGAGGTTAAAATCATATTATAGACTTATAAGTACCTGAGACATAAGGTGTTTTGTCAGTCAGAATTTCACTCTGTTGTAATAATAGATACATTTTCTGTTTGACCATGTTTACTTGTCCAGCATACATAATTTGCTTACCTTGGGGCTAACTAAAAAGTCTTCAGGGTTTAATGCATTGTAATTTTCTTTTCATTAGAAGAACAGGGTCATCAGCATTCTCTTTATTTTTTCTTTTCCGTCATCATCATATCTGAGGGGGATGTGGAATATTGGAGACATGACAATGGTAGACAGCAAAGTAACAGAAAACATGCAAAAAGTGTCAATTTATTTTGAGCATTTGCTAACTAGGTGAGAATAAGTGTGCAGGCTCATTCTTCCCATGAATGTTTTATAGGATAAAAAGTCATAGCAATTTTTTTTCTAAGCATCTAGGGAAATGCTGGCTTTTAAAGTGCTGAATCAATTTCTTTTTTGCAATTAAGAATTATCAAACTTTATCTACCTTTTGATAACTGGTTTAGAGGAAGTTGAGACACATCACAAGCAATCAGAAAGCTTAACAAATCAATTTAAGTACTGTATAAATAAACATTGATTGTGAACCCAAAATGACAGAACCACAAAAAACATTCAGTAATGATGGTGGAGAGCCTGTTATGTGCAGAGGATCCTTGTAAATACTTTTGATGCATTTTTTCACTGGTACCGACATCCTATGAAAGAGATGCCGCTAATCTTGCCAGTTTACAAATGAGGAAGCTGAGTTTTCCTAACTTGCCCAAGGTCATGTATGACCTTGTTAGTGAGTGGCAGCAACAGATTGCAAACCCAATGAACAGGACTCTGAACAAATTCTCACAACTGCTTTGCCATCCTGCCTCATTTTCTTACTGTTTTCCAGAATAGAAGAAAATGCTGCTGCACATTAATGAGTGCAACTTTGGGAGGGAAATGACAAGGAATATAAAAGCACCAACTATATAGTCCAAAATTTAACATATGATTTTATGAAGGCACCAAGGTTAAATATCAGAGATTTAGATGCTTTTCTTGGCAATGAAAATAAAATAATTGATCACAAGCCATACTTTTTTAATTTAAGAAGAAAAGGAGAGAAACATAACCAATAAGGGAAAGGCAATCTACCTTGGTGTTTTAGTTCGTTTTGTGCTACTATAACAGAATATCACAGACTGAGTAATGTATAATGATCAGAAATTTATATCTTATGGTTCTGGGGACTAGGAAGTCTAAGATTGAGGGACCAGCATGTGGCAAGGACCTTCTTGCTGCATCATACCATGGCAGAAGGAGGGAGGAAGGGAGAGAGGAAAGAGAGAGAGACTGACTAAACTGTGTTAATCCACCTAACAGTCTAATCATCTCTTAAAATCCCACCTCTCAACACTGTTGCATTAGGGATTAAGTTTCCAATGCATTAACTTTGGAGGGCACATTCAAACCATAACACCTCTTCTCTACTATCCTTCTTTCACTCTTTCTTGTCATGATTATCTGATTCTAAATAAGATTAGAACCATTTTAAAGGGTATTCCTTATTGCTGCCCTATTTAGATTATCTCAGCATATGAATTACAGAATGCTGAATTTTCTCTTATTTCAAAGAAAATAAGTTCTTCTCACATGGTGGTTTGGAAAAAGAAGAGACATCAAGTGATGTTTAACAGGAAGACTATAAGAAGCAAAAATATTAGTTTGGAAAAAGAGAAAATGATGAGGCATCTAAACATTTGAAGAAAGGATATTCTCATCCTGGGTGATCACAAAATGGAGAACACAGTCAGTGCCTGGAAGACCCAGGAAGTTCATTTCTACTTTCTTAAAGAACTTTCTAAAGTTAGCATCTAAAAACCAATGAAATAATGTCTTTTGCAGCAACTTGGGTCGAACTGGAGACGATTATCCTAAGTGAAGTCTCGGGAATGGAAAAACAAACACCACATGTTTTCACTAATAACTGAGAGCTAAATAATAAGTGTACAGGGGCATACAGAGATATAAAGGACATTGGAAACCAAGAAGTGGGGCAGTGAAGGACAAAAATTTACCCATTGGATACAGTGAACACTGTTCTGGTGACAGATACACCAAAAGCCCTGACTTAAGCATTATACAGTGTATCCATGTAACAAAAATATTTGTACTCCACCTTAATATTTTGAAATTAAAAATAAATGTATACAGGGTACATTCTATTAACACATTCTATTTATTTGATTATATTAAATAAAAGTCTAACCACTCTGGAATTAAAATTCACTCTCCTAAAGAAACATTTTTGAAAGGATACCAATAGTATAATTATTAAAATTAAAAATTAATTATAGTTAAAATATATGGAAATCTACCAAAGCTATACTTAGGAAAAACATTCATAGTCTTAAATGTTTACATTTTATAGGAAAGCACAAAAATAAATGAACTATCTTAAAATTGAAGTTTAACATAAAGTTTAACAAAAATAGCAATAAAGAAGCTGAAGCAAACAATGAAGAAAGGTGAAGGTAGAAGAAAAATAATGAGCTAGACCACAGTAAAGGAAAACAACTGAAAAATCAACAGCTGAACTAAGAGTAAGAAAGTATAATATTAGAGGTATGGGAAGCAGAAAAAACAAGAGAGACAAAGAGATAAAAATACTAATAGAACATCCACAAATTGAGTGTTAATAAACATGATTATCAGGGAACTTTTGTTTGGACACAAAGATATAAATCACAAAACTGCTTAAAGAAATAAAAAACCTAGAGAAATTGAGAAAAAAAATCAAAGTTTATCTCTAAAATTACTGCTTAGTTTAAACATTTCTACAAGTTACTTATTTTAAATTTTTAAGAAACAGATAATTTTGTACTAATTAAATTGTCCTAGTATGAGAAATGATAGAAAACCACTTAATTTATCTAATGAAGCCATATAAACTTGAAATTAATATGATATAGATACTAAAAAGAATTCAAAAGAAAAAAAACTGCCTATCAACTTATATGTGAAAATTGACAAAAAAAGTGTTAACACCGAAACTATAAGAATAGTTTCATGTTTATATGTGTGTGTGTATATATAATACATATAATTTCTAAAAGCATAAAAATGCATCTTCTGCAATTTCTAAGTAAAGAATAGACCAAAAACCCCCTCTTTAGCATAATTTAAAAAAACCTTTCTTAAATAGTAAATAATCTTTAATGGCAGAATATTAGATGCATTCTCACTAAAGTCAGCACAGGAAAGAGACCACAGAGAATTTACATGTTTTTTCTCCTCTAATCAATACTATACAACACAACATTAACCAAAGTTAAGATGGTTGATTATAGAAAAAGAAACAGCAAACGTTCCTTCTACTTTACCAAGGGTGGCCATTTTCCCCAGTAACAGTGCTAAACAGCAAACATCCCATGTTGCAGACAGTGGGACCTCAGCATTGCTCACAAGATGGATGAGTTTTGGCACTTAGAATGTGATTTAGGGAAATCGGTGAGTAATGTGAAATGTGAGAGTTAAATGAAAGAGAAGGAATATATATACATGTCCCTCCCAAGGCCAGGGTAGGAAGCTGGCATAGTTAGGCAGCTTTTGGCATCTGTATATTCCAACATTCACAGACATTTCATTTCTAGCTAGTTCTGTGGCCATGGTCTATAGAGAAAGCTGCTACATTATTCTAATGACCTTTGAAGTCCAATGACTATCCAGCCTTGATTAGCCTGCTCTGGACAGATGGACAAATATCTAAGATAATCTTTTTTTGTCCTCCAACTTCAGGTTTTTTTTTTTTTTTTTTCAATTCAGTGGAGAATAATTATCCGTTGTCAGTGCAAGAGGAGGTTTGAACTCTGGTTTGGTTTGGTTTAGTTGTCTTCTGTCCATAGTCTTTTGAGTTTCTTATCTGTTAAAATTCCAAAGTCTTTTATTTGCTTTTAGCTGAAATGTCCCTTCTTTGAAGTAATAAACATTTCACTCTCTAGCCACACAAACTCAGAAAGGATTAAAGGGTGTTATAATATGGATGTTTGTCCTCTCAAGCCTCATGTTGAAATTCGATCCCAGTGTTAGAGGTGGGGCCTAATGGGAGGTATTTGGGTCATGGGGGTGGACCCCTCACCAATAGATTAATGCCCTCCCTGGGACAGGAAGTCACTGAGTTCTCATGTGTTAGCTTCCACAAGAGCTGGTTGTTAAAAAGAGTCTGGCACCCCCACCCCCACCTTGTTTCCTCTTTGGCCATGTGATCTCTGCACACCCGGGCTCCTCTTCACCTTCCCCCACATAAGTGGAAGCAGCCTGAGGCCCTCACCAGATGCAAAGGCCCAATCTTGAACTTTTCCAGACATCAGAATCAGGAGACAAATAAACCTTTTTTCTTTATAAATTATCCAGTCTCAGGCATTCCTTTATAGCAATCCAAAATGGACTAAGATAAGGAGCAACAAGAAAAAAAATCAGTTAATATTTCAGAGTGTTTTCCTTCTGAACTTCAATTATAGCTCCCTGTGCTTGTAACTTTTATTGAGATGTTTTAGTCAGACGTTGGTATTTCAGAAATTTTATGTGACATGTTCTCTGAGAAAATATTTCAGGAATGTGGTCTTAAAATGGTAAATACTTACCATATGTGATTGAATCTTCTTAATATATGCTCCTTTCAGTGCCATATATAGTATTAATAGATCATCATTCTCTCTATATAGGATGCTCTCTTGCTTTACTGTTTAGCAGGTACATAGCATGCCCAAAATCTAATATTTCACTATCAATTCTAGAGTAGCATTTCAAACCCAAATGGGATGACATTTAAAATAATTAAGTAAAATTTTGTCCATTGCTACTAAGGATATGCAGCTCATTTTGAAGTGAGGAGTATGAGTGATTTGGTCTGAGGAACATGGTCTATAGGCAGATGAAAATTTCCCTACAAGTTAGGGGGTTTGTTGTCTGGAAGGAACATGTTGAGAACCTTGAGAATCATCATGGAACAGGCCAAGCAGCAGATACCAGGTGATATCCTGCTCGGATACCAGGAGAACCTTAGAGGAAGTGGAACTTTAGGTCCTCTTTAAGAGAAAATTCAGGATAATCGATGTTTTGTAAAACATTTAGTTATGTCTGTACTTAGACACATTTGAGATGCCACTAATAGCTCCAATCATTTTCATTTCCTCTCTTTCATTCTTTTCTTTCTATCAGCTTTTCTTCTCTCCCCTTCCCTGCTTGCTTTTATCTTCCCTCAATTACAAGCTCCAACTTCTTTTACAAATCTAGGTGCCTTTCTTACTAATGTTAGCAATAAATTACACATAGCTTTGACTTATGGCAAGAGTGGTTATTACTTCCCTGTACTAGTCTCCTATGAGAATCTGGCCAAAAAGACAGTGGCATTATGAAGTGAGGAAGCCCTGGCCTCATATGAGAGAGTAAGGTGGTCTTAGGGTTGAGGTGAAGACAGGTTAGTATTAGGAGAAGTAACTATGGAGGCCTGAACAGTGATATACTTAGAAATACTGATAAAGAAATATTAAAGGAACATTTAAAGGCAATCTCATAATAATGGTAAAGCAAATGGACATTTTTATCAAAGCCCAGGTAGCCAGTCTGAAATATACTGTGTGTCCAAGTTAATAGCATTGTAGAAAACGCATTGCTCACGTTGCCTACACAGGCACGTTCAGCTCAGACAAATAATGCTATAAATGGTAATTGGAAGTGCTATTATCCATATCAGAATGTGCCTTGGGTGTCATTAACAGCAGTGCTCTTTTTGTTTTGTTTTGCTTTCTCAACTTTAGAATTTACATTTTTTATTAAAATAAGTCTTGTATTAAAAAATAAATTTAATAACCACATTTTTCTCTTAGGCAATTAGCGATGCCCCTGTCTCCCAACTAAATGGCTTTTTTTCTTTTTCCCACTTAATTACTAAAAGTGGAAAAAGTCATACAAATACCTTTACAACTGCATAAAATTATGTATGCATAATATTCAAAGACTTTTGCCAGAAACGATACAGTTATACTATTGTAAGTCATATTAGATAGTTGTTAAAACTCAAAATCCTTGAATTATTTGTCTAATTTAGGCAAGCTTAAATCTTCCATAACTTCTTAGTCTAATAGTTCTGATTAATCATTTGAAAAGTTGATTTTTAACCATTTCTCATTGCAGTGTAATATGAAAACTCCCAACAAAGATAATCGACTCAATGTTAAACAACCATAATTCCACTGCACTTTTTATGACATGCAAAAATACTCAATGTCCCTCCCTACCTGCGCTACTTCTGTTACATTTGCAATATGTGGCAATGATGGAAGCAATTAGTACACTGTAGATAAATTAAAAAATGATTTTCATTATATCACCTTATATTCAGTCACATATAATAGAATTTTTGGAATTAAAAATTACTTGTCTTGGAAAAGGTCTTACATTGTTTTTCTATTTGAGTTAGAATATGAAGAGGGAGGTATATATACAATCCATACTTTTGTGTTTTACAATTAATTAACAAGAAATGAATTACAACTTACCCAAAAGTAGATTGTTAGCTAGATGTAAATAATTAAGAAATATTTGTACTTGGCTGAGAACTGAAACACAGCTATATGGGGGTTAATTATTTTGCTATGTGGGTTAAGAATAGCTAAAATAAGCTTCCATTGGTACTTAGTTACAACAGTGTCACCTGTTCATAAGGAAACTTGCCTGACTATAATGCAATGGAATAGAATAAATGCGTATTTGTCTATTTTATGTAAGCTATTCTGTTGGGACTTTTTCTAGGCTCATTTAGTGTAGAAATAATCATTGGGCAGAGTGAATCATATGCATGAACTGACAGCAACCTGGAAATGCATAATTTGTATAATGGAAATTATTTACTGCTATATCAGTTGTCATCACTAGATTTTGAATAACTTGAAAGCGGCTTCTATGTCTGTGTCTTTTTCATCTTTGTGTAGCTGCACAAACTTTGGGGTGCACAAAATATCATATTCCCATATTTTTCTTTAATCGAATTAACCACAATATCCTCTCCTATTAGTGTGAAGGGCTGTTCAACCTGTGTCATTATTAGGCCTCCTTTTCTCCTCCATAGTTACTTAGCAGTACCAGGGGGCTTGGTAAGACAGAATGGTGGAGAGAGCACATTTTTCTTTGTTCAGTCCTGGTTACCACTGGTCATCATGTAAACTTGCCTGGCCTCTTAAAAGTGGATGGCTCCATTGCTTTTGTGCTGAGTTTGCTTGTGTGCTGGGATGTTAGTTGGAGTTGGGAGCCTTGGGCTCTAGAATCCAGCCTATCTAGATATTTCATGCAGCCAGTCACGTCCCAAATTCTTCCCTCTTCCCAGAGCAGAAGAGGGACCCTTTCTGGTAATGATGAATTTTAAATCCCTCTCCTGGTTACACCAGGTCACCTTTTAAGAATGTCCTTTTCTTTTTCAACCCTCTTGGAATGTCTAGCACAATCCACTCGATTTCAGTTTTAAAGCAAAAGACAGAAAAGGAGATGATCTTTAGGAAACTCAGGCTTTCAGCCAATTATCATCTCCCTCCTCCACCCCCAATGAAGCAGAGACCACAAAGTTCTGGCTACCTTGTTAGTATAAGAGAGATAAAAATATAGGCACTATATACACACATTGATATCTCAATGTATTTTCTAAGCATATTAGTATACATAGTACGAATAAGATTCTTCCACATTAACAGATACTCAATAAAGTGTGTGGAATGGCTCAATAACTGAATGGGACTCTTTTCAATGTAAAGAATAAGGAGTATTCCCTTCTCATTTCCCATTTAATATTCTACCCAGTATTCACTATTAGCATTATGCATGATAGGAAGCGCTCTTCTTTCAGTTGGAAATGTTTTCTACTGTTATATTAAAACTTAGCTATTCTTGGACCTATTGGTAAGGGGTCCCTATGCTATTGTGGGCAATAACCAGAGGCTATATTATACTAATTTTCTTCAAATTAGTATACGCATTTGCTTTTTAGATGAGAGTTAGTAGACACCACATTCTAACTCAAAGAAAAGATGTTTCTGATGGGAATTTTAGGCACTATACTTGTTGGAGAGATGTTTTGGAACAGAGTACAGTGTTAATTACATTCCATCACTTCATTGGGGCCTACCAATAGCAACTCAGTTGAAAAGCATTCCTAGGAAAAATAGTGAAATGAAATCCGTGTATCTGCATACTAGAAGGCAGGTGACCTCAATTTCTAGATATCACCCTTTTGAGCAGCCGTCTCCACACCTAGAAATGGGGCCACATGACCTGTGTATTGGACTATGAATCTCTTTTGAAATCCTTTTCTGACATGTGATCATTTAGAATCTTGATAAAATTCTTTCTTAGACTAGATACATGATGATCATCTTGTTGTGCTGTATGTAAAATTAGAGTTTCCCATCTTTTTCTGATTAAAAGCAACTTTTTTTTCATGGCAAAATACTATTATTTGGGCAGTTGGAAGTTGCTGAAAGTGCATATCTCTAAAGTGTGGGAGATGAGGGTCCAATTCTCAAGTTGTAAGAGTGATAACTGATTTAGATCAGACAGAAATGACTTTGATATGTATCAGAAAGACCCCAGTCATTTGGTTTATTCAGATTTTGAATAAATAACAAATTGAGTTGACAAATTAAAAAAAAATTAAGGTTAACAGAATAAGTAAATGAAAAAAACTGATTTTCAGGAAAAAAATAAGACAAAAATGCATATAATGTTAAAATTTTCCAAAATTGTGTATTCTATACATCAAACTAAAATTAATCTTAAATAATTTACCTTTTTCAGTAGGTTAAAGTATTCTGAAGGTACTTTCCTGGAAAGAGTTCCTAAGGGTTTTATGACAAACTCTTTATAGCATGTGATTTTATTTGTATTGAAAATTGAAAATCAGTATATGAGGGGGGATGTATGTGTATATACGTATTTAACTAATTATAATTTTCTGTTAATCTATTCTTCAAAGAAGGACAATTTGATGTTCTTGGTAGAACTGATCCGGAGCCGTAAGAATGTGATTTTCTAGTAAATATGCAAGCCGACTAGCACATGGTGTTATTTTGTGAAATATGTATATTGTGCTCTGGAGGTCAGCCACAGACTTTCCTGTTGTTTGGGTACAGAAGAAAATGTCATCACAGAGAAGTGATACAAAACATACTTTCATCTTTTTTGCATCAGTTTATTTTTTATGCTACAAGGGTTTGGAATCTTCTAAAATAATAACAAAGAATATTAGAACAAGAGGAAGAGAGAGAATTGATTCTGATTTTCTCCATATAAATTCCTTTTTTAGAAGAAATAGAAGGAAAAAAACATTAAAAACTCTTTCACTTGTAAGAAAGATAATATTCTGGCAAATACTTAGACCATGTGTATATTTTTCCCATTTGATTTCCCTGTTGTCTCTTCTTTGGATTCAATACAGAAACTTAATTAACCTTACTCTGATGATATACGGGTTATTTGTGTTTTGACAAACATATTTTGCATGCATGGCATGAATTTTTATGTACATTGTCTTTGGTATAAAAATGTTTCTGGGGATTAGGCATCTTTGGTCCTATACGTCGTGTAGTCACTACCTACCGTCTTAATTCCAAAAATAAGAAAATCTCAAGTTTCTACATTTAATATTTTTGCATTTATATGGAAAAGTGGGTCAGAAAAATACAGTCGAAGTAACCCCTTAGAGACGCAGATCTAGTGTAACATGAGCTACTGTGAGAGCTTCAGGGTACAGAGTGTGCAAGGACACAGGAATTCTTTTCTGAGCAGAATTTTGAGAACTGAAGCTGACTGCTGGAGAAATAAGTTAATAATAAAAAGAAAAACTTGCAGTTCAAGTCAGACTAGCACTTGAAGTAGAAACGGTGACTTTCCCAGAAAACTCCCTCTAGCTCTAAATCTGACTTTGCTCAGCAACCCATATAAAATCATAAAATATATAATGGCATGCCTGGTTGTTCTTAATGAGTTGAGAATTTTCTCCTTCAGTAAGTCTCACATTCTGGTTAGGTACAGATAGAGTCTCCATGAAAGTTAGCACTCATTCTGTGGCAAGTGACTGAGCACTCCCAAATTGACTTAAGTCAGAAGGGAATATAATAAAAAGTTTATGGGTGGAGAAGACTTTAGATGGAGGTGTATAATGAAGGAACTCAACTGGCAAAACCCCAGCCCCGGTCAACTCCAGTTTTTATTCACTCTGTACCTGAACTCTTGAAGCCAAACACAAGAGGAGAACAGAACGGGACCTTATTGACTGCTCTCTCTGGACTATGATGTTTCCTAACATCAAATGAGCCTTAATGGTGTTTGACAATCCAACTCCATTTGATCTCTCATGAATTAGGAGATGTAAGACTCTCTCACAGTGTTTCCTTTCTACTCATTCCTCCACATTTTCCCTAGCTGGCTCTCAGCTGAAGACTTCACTTTCCATTTCACTGAGAAAAATAGAAGCCATCAAAAGAGAATGTCCATGTATTCTAAGCTTATCCAACCAGTGTTTCTGTCTCACACACTCTTCCTCCCTACGTTTATGACTTGTCCTGGCCTCTTAATCTATGCACTGGCTCACCTTCCTTCTTGGGTACCGAAGAGCATAGCTTGAGCATCTGTCCTCTCTCTCTCCTGCATCATCTACTTTTTTCCCTCTGTTCTCAACAATATACAAATATGCAACAGTTTGCTCCTATCTTTAAGAAAATACAATTCTTGAGCCTACATCCTCTCCAGGTATCACCATAACCCTGTATTCTTTTGCTGTAAAACTTCTATATAATTTTGTCTTATAAAGTCCGTCTCCACTTCTTTTCTTACCAGTCCAACAAAACTTTCCTTGTCAAGGTTTCCAGTGACCTGTATGATTATTTCTTAGGCCTTCACTTACTTAACTTACTAGCAAAATTTGGCACAGTTGGCATTCTCTCCTTCATGAAACCCAATCTTCATTTCTCCTTTGGGATACCTCACTGGCCTCTCCTTTTACCCTCATTTGCTAGTTTCATTTCATCTTTCTGACACCAAATGTCAGATTTTCCCAGCTTTCAGTTCTCACTCCTTTTCTCTCATTTTGCTATCTGGATAATATCCTTTAGTCTCTTGGCTTTATATCAATGCTATGTATTGATAGCTTTCAAATTGTTTATTTCTGTCCCAGAGCTCTACCCTGAGCTTCAGACTCATAATACTCTTCTTAGATACCTAGTAGATATCTTATACTTAACATGATAGTAACCAAATCTCTCATCTCCCCTCAGAGCCTCCCTGCATCATCATACCTCCCAGAAATCTTCCCCATCTTAGTATTATACTGAATGCATCATTCTAGTTGTTCTGGCTAAAAAACAAACAAACACATCATCACTTGCAACATCTTTATTTTTTCCATCTCACAATCTACCTTCATTCCATCTGTAAATCCCACTGATTCTAGTTTCAAAATACTGTCGGAGTCTATAACTTCCACTGCCACTGTGCCATGCCAGCTCAAGCTACCATTATCTCCTCCTGTGGTCTTTTGCCATGGCCTCCTAACTGATCTCCCTGGGTTTTTACCCTTGTTTCTCTACATTCTTTTGACACAGCAACCAGCATGATCTTGATCAGTCTAGGTCTTATTAGATTACTTCTCTACCCAAGGCTATTTAATGGGTTTCTCACTCTATCTGATTAGAAGCCAAAGCTCTTAAAATAGTCAACAAGGCCTTAGAGAGATCTGTCTTCTATGTGCTCATTTGCTGTTTTCCCCCTTCCTCATGCTGCGCCAGCCATACTGGCCACCTTTGCTGTTCCTTAGACATTTCAAGCACATTCCTGCTTCAAGCGTTGCCATTCCTTCTGTCTCAGGTATTCTTACCCCTCAATACCCTCTTCTCACTAACCTGGGTGCTCGTTACTATTCTCCCACATAAGTCTTCAAACTCCCTCTACTCCTGTATATAATTTTTTCCTGGTATCACTTACCATCACTCTTATTAATTTTTAAAATTTATAGATATATAATAGTTGTACATATTTTTGGGGTACATGTGATATTTTGACACATGCATATAGTGTGTGATAATCAAATCAGGGTAATTGGGATATCCATCACCTCAAACCTTCATCTTTCTTTTGTTTTAGAAACAATGCAAATGTTCTCTTTGATATCAATTGAAATATATGATAAATTAGTTTGAGGTCATATCACCCTGAATGTGCAAGATCTTGTCTTATTATTTTCTATCTCACTAAAGTAGAATGTTCACTCCCTGAGAATGGGAATTTATTTTGTTTTCTGTTGAATTCATAGTGCCTAGAACAGTACTGAAAGCAGAACTTTAAGATCAAGACTTTAGATCTGATCTGAAGATTCTGAATTTCCCTATCCACAATATTACCTGGTCAAACTAATGCAAGTAGACTCTCCAGTGTCATGTTGAAAATAAAATAAAGTTGATTTTATAAAAATTCAACATAATTATAATTCGAGGGGAATATCAAAAGTTAATATTAAAAGTTGATAATATTTGTCTCTCAAATATTATAAGCCTATTGCTCAAAGCCTCTTGCTTAAAGAGGAACATTATAGCAAACAGAGAAAAACTGGAAGCAACCTAAATGAACATTAGCAGAGGATAGCTGATTCTTTGGCATGTTTTGTAATGGGGAGGTAGGCAGCCTTCCTTTGCAGGCTGCACCATCATTTTTAATGGCTTTATATTCATCCAAAATTAATTTAAATAATCCGGTCATTGTGGTATATATCTGATACAGTTTTTCTCCCTTGTAAGCAATATATCCTTATACATTTTTACGCACTTGCCTAGTTGTTTCCACAATATTCATTCCTGGAATTTTTACCAAAATTGGATCTATGCATTAAAAAACATACATCATTAGCCTAAACTTTTTCCTGTGAGTTTTTTTGGAGGTATTTGGCCATTCTTAGAGCGTTTAATGTTTTTCACTATTACAAATAATACTTCAGTGAACACCCATATTCATTAATCATTGTCACCAACTCTACTCTTTTCTATAGGCTACATTCCTTCATGCTGGACACTTGGTAAAAGGGAATACACGTTTTTGAGGGCTCTTTATGCATCTTACAAAATTGCTTTATAGAGTATCAATTTATCTTTCTTTCTGAATTATGTAACTGTGCCTGTTTCATTTTAACTTTGCAAACACTTGGAATTATCCTTACAAAAAAAGAGGATTTTTTTAAGACCATATTAAAGGTTCCAAAAATCTTTTCCCAAATAGATTAGAATGTATGCCTACACAATTTATAGTATGGTCATCTCTGCCATAATGCTTATTTTGAAAACTTGAGTTTGTTCCAAGGTGATTAATATTAATATGTGAGGGCATAATTTGAGTAAAATGTGGAATTTGCATTTTCTTATATGTGATTTTTATCTGCAAGCAACACTGGATGAATACAGAAAACTACACTCAGCTGAGCCAAGCCATAAAGGAATACAAAACTCAAACCTCTACCAGTTACTTTAATTTGCCATTTCTGTTATGAGCCACAACTATCCATATCTGATTTTGCAAGTTTCTATCTGATTTCAGATAATGCTCCTTATACCACTTCATTGTAGCATGGTGATTTTAGAAACATTATGTATCATTACAGAAAACCTGAATTTATGTAATTTCAATATACATCGTAGGTTACATCTACATCAGGTGTTATTTGTGTTTGTTTGTTTATTAATAGCCTAGATAGGTAGCATTCTCTTTGAGACACTTTCTTAATCACTGATGAAGGCATTATTGAATCTGTTACTCAATATGTGTCCAAAGCCCTATTGGCTCCTTAATTGTGTGTGAAGGTAAACTTGAGACAGCAAAAATTGAAATGGGAAAGGGAACATTCAGAGCAGTTGGTATAAGCAATATTGGAATAGAATATCTTTGTTTGAAAAATATGCTTTAAAGGCTTGGGGATGTGTTCTTTCAAGCACTACTTCCTAGCGTGGGTACAATTGAATCCTGCAGCTCCTTAGAAAGATAAAGATTAGCCCAAACATGGTATGTATGCATTTTCATGGTAGCAGAGACATGAGTATTTTTCAAGCAGGTAGTAGAGCAGGCTCCATATCAATCCTTCGAAATTCTGAAAACATGGAATTATTTTCATCAGTTTCAAGCAAGAGAGCTGACATTCTGTTTAGACAGAGGAAACTATCAGGGACATCAGGGAAGGCCCTTTGCTGAAAAGAGCGTTGCCAACTCAATCAGCGATGCTTAAATTGTTCCATGCTACTGCTAGAGATTGAACTAAGTGAAGCCATTCCTGGATTTCATTTCTTTGTGTTCTAATTTAGATTCAGATGCAAATGGCATCAAGCCAACCTAGGAAAATTTAGAGGATAAGTGAAGTAACAGCAAGTAGTTGAAGAAAGCTGAGAGAGGGAATCAATTAGAAGTAAACATGGGCACAGAAACAACATATATCACGTACTAAACAGGAAGACTGTGGTCCTCACTCTTAGTCAGACACTGTGTCTGCATGTGAGGGTACCAGAAAGAAATAAAACCAAAGTCAACTTTACTGTTCATGGTCATGAACAATATTCACACAGCCTTGTTCTGTTATCACTTTACATCTTTTCCTCTTGATCTCATAAGAGCCTTTATCATAAGCCTTGAGTAGGAGATCATAAAAAGTATTATTTAAAAGATTGAAGTCCTAAAATTTACCAGCTCTGAAGGAAGGAACCATGCTGATATGGACAGTGCAGTGAATAAGTAGCAACAGAAACAACCTCTGCAGGGTAAGAAAACTACATGAGGCCATCTGAAAGCTGGACCTTTGAAGTTAGGCATACCCAGCCTCATCCTGACTCTTCGTTTATGGGTTTACAATATGGAGGATGCCACTTAGCTGTCATGAGCCTCACCTGCTTCTTCTGTAAAATTACAACTGATGAAATCACTTGAACAAATTTACAAAAATATTAAATGAGATGAAATTGTGTGAAAATGCTCCATAATGTTTGATACTTGGAAAAGGTTGGAAATGGAGTTTGACGGACTAAACATAAACACAGGAAAAACATAGAAAAGAAAAACATACATCAAGCCTCCAACTTGGGAAATAGATCCAGCCCCAGAGATGGTCAGATTATGCAGTCCCAAACCAAAAACAAATACGTTTGAGATTATTGTCACTATTTAGTGCTATTATCTTCTGATTCAAGCATGTATTCATTTACCCCTCAATAAATATTCAGTGACTATTTATTTGTAAGGCACTAAGCTTAGGTTCTAGGGATAAAACCAAGTAATAGAGTAATAGACCAGTCCTTGTTCTCCATATTCTCGCTTTTAAAGTAATTTAGAATGGTTAATCAATCAGTTCTCTTTTATTTTTGATATTTTAGGATTCTGCTTATTACTGGTAATAATACTACATATATAATAATTACTATTGTGTTAGGTTGGGTTGCTATAAGAAAATACCACAGATTGTGTGGCTTAAACAACAGATCTATTTCTCATAGTTTTGGAGGCTAAGAAGTACAGGATCAAGGTGCTGGAAGATTTATTTCTTGGTGATTACTCTTCTTGGCTTGCAGAGGGCTGCTATCTTGCTGTGTGCTCACATTAATTGTTTGTGTGTGCTGGCAGAGAAATCAATCTGTTTTTCTCTTCTTAGAAGACTAATCCCATCATCATGATCCCACCCTCATGACCTAATCTAAACCTAATTAACTCTCAAAAGTCCCACCTCAAAATACCATCACATTGAGAGTTAGGGCTTGAAATACGAATTTTAGGGGGATACAAACATTTAGTCAATAACACCTATATATTATCATTAGGGCAGAAGTTTTATATGACCTTCTATAATCCTCAAAATAACCTCCATTCCAGAGTTAGTAGTATATTCACTTTACAAATGAAAGCTAAGGATCAAGGAGGGAAATTAGTTAGCCCCAAATCCCATAGCCGCATAGTGTCAGGGGCAGAATTCAAACCTTGTGTAGCCTGTGTGATTCAGCCCAGGTTCTTTGAACTGTGTAACACTGTGTCTTTTAATACCATTAAAATATGATTCACAGAGCATCATTCAGATGAAATGACAGAGGTTGGTCAATTGGTAAAGGCAAGTCTGTTCCTTGGATCAGTAGAAACACATTTTTTAAAAATTCAAACATATAAAGGAAGGACACTTTGTATTAGAAAAGATGACACTTCTGGGGACACAATTGTTTATCACCCAATCAGCTGTCACTTCAGGGAAAAAAATGTCTTGGAAAAATGATGAGGTCACCAATACAGAGAGCTTTTTAACTGATCCATTCCATCTTCATGCATACCATTTGTCTTAGAAGCTTCTGGATAGATTTATTACAGAATATCTGTGTCTCTAGCTTCCAGCAGTGTCGGATATCTTTTTCTCAGAGCCCACTGATCAAACCCTGCATTTATGCTTTTACCGATATACTGTATTTTAAAACCAAGACTGCAGTTGTAGGGAGTTAACTTAGAAATTTTGTCCTCCCGTAAGTACTCTCTCATTGTTAATTTTCCATGATCTAAAAAAATGGAAATTATAAAATTCCATCTTTGAATTTGCTATGATACTCAACTTTCATTCTCTACAAGGAATATTGGCCAGAGGAAGGTCCATGCTGTGCTTTCTTAGCCAAATATATTCTTAGAAGGATTGGGGAGAACATTTACTACATATTTGTGATTTTTGTCTCTGAGGGGTGGGCTGAGGTCCCAGACCACCCACACCAAGCCCACATTGTGATAGAGACTGGAAAGAGGCTTCCTGACTCCACTTGTGTTCAAACCAGGAGGCAGACACACCCCACCAGGACCCCTTAGGTTTTACCTCCACATCTCTCTGTGTCCGGCATGGGTTATTGGTCGCTATGTCTTCTTTTACTTGGTGGGACCCCAGAGAATTTCAGATCTTAATCCTTAGGGACATCAAAACTGTCTAATCCTAAGGATCCTTCCCTCTTTTCCTTGTGCCACAATGTCCTTTTTGCTTTTCTGTTACAGCAATGACCACATCATGTGGGTATCCTCCTCTTCTCCATTGGATTGGCCATTTCTTGAGGGGATATCTATTGTCCCGGCATCCTCAGTGCCCACCACAATGTCTAACATGTAGGTGCTCAATGAGCGTTTGGTAAATTAAGTGAAATTATATTGCCCTTAGGAATGGCAGTGGGAGTAGAGACGGCAAAGATGGCAGGTACTACAGAGATGGGATGGCAAATCTTGACAGTGATTAAATGTAGGATATGAAGAAAAGAAAAGTCAAGTGTTAAAAATATAGATAACAAACTGGGTAAAATATGTAAAGTGCAGCAAAATTTTTAATAAGATAAACGTAATAGCTAAAATTTACCGAACAGTTACAGAGTGCCAGGCACTGTGCTAAGTGCTTTACATGTATTTTCTCCCTCAATCTTGACACAATTACCTATTTTATTAATGAGAGACTTTGATCAAAATGCTAAGTAATTGATAAGGCCAGAAGGTGGAGTATGCTCTATTTCTCTGCATTCTATAAAACTAGAGTTTCTGAAAGGGTGATCTAGGAACACCACAAACCTAAAATCATGGAAGAGGTGGTTAGAAATTCATATTTCTGGGATTCAACACAAACCTGTCACTGAATCAGAAACCCAGGATGTGGAGCCAAGCATTCTGCATGTTTAGCAGCACACTAAGCAAGTCTTCTGTCAGCTAAAACTTTAGAAGTAGCACATTTGATTAGATTTAGGAAACCTTTATGAAGCTGCTATAAGATTATAGAACTTGGCCCAGGCTCTGGAGATACAGAAATAAACATAATTTCTTTCTCCAGGAGCTACTAGGTTATTGGAAGGAAAAAAAAAAAAAGCAGACCATGATAATACACTGTAGTAAATGCTTGGGTGGCTATGGGCTACTCCTACCTGATAGGGGAACTCATAACTCTGGCCAGTGACAAGTTGAAGTGTTAGAAAGACAGCATCAGAAACAGCCGCCAGTGAGCTGCAAATGTGGAACTCCTGAGATAGGATGAGATTAAATATGGTGATCATCCACGTAGAGATGAAATTTGAAGGGTGAAAGAAGTGAGAATGCCAAAAATGAGATTGAAAAAACAAGAAGATCAGGAACAAATCCTTGAAGATTACTTCGCATCTGACATTTTCTTCAGAGCATAGTTCCCTGAATAAGCAAACCAACATTGCATAACCAATTTAAATGCCCTTTTGAATGACCTTGAACTGCAGATCACTTTACAAGTTTTCTTTGCCAAAGGAGATTTTTGTTTTTAATTTAATTTTTTTATTTCAGGATATTACAGGGGTACAAACGTTTTGGTTACATGAGTTGCTTTTGTACAGTTTGAGTCAAAGTTATAAGTGTGCCCATGACCCAGATAGTGTGCATTGTACCTGTTAGGTGTGAATTTCAAAGGAGAATTTTGAAAGTGATTTGTCTAACATGTTAAGTTGCAAGCTGACTTTCTTAAAGAGGACTATATGTTATCACTGAATAGCAAAGTTGTATTTTGGATAGTTTATTTCTAAAGGGTGTAGCTTAATAGTTTTATTACTCTAATTTAATACTAAATTAGATGCTTTTGCACGGTCAAATTCTAGTAAACAATTAATTCTGTGGATAAATAAAAATCCAGCCCTGCTATTTCTCCCACACCACCCCCTTCTACTCGCTATTCTGTGATATCATTTAACCTCTACATTAGAATGTTGTTAACTATGTCTGTAAATGCCAAAGTGAAAGTAGAATAAACTTAAATTGCCTAAAAATGTGAAAGTTTCCCTGGACAGAATGGATAATGATACTGAGAGCTTCAAACATGTTTTGTAAAGAGCTCTATGTTGTTCTTGCCTGTTAATATCAGGATATATTGAAGAATTCATAGAGAGGAATTGCCTTTGAGAATAAGAAACATATGTTCTCCTTTTAAAGATACAGTAAGTGAGACAAGGGGTAGCATCTTAAAAATATGAAAGAGGAGAATTTGGAGTTGATGCCATTTTGCCTTCCATGTGTGCTTGTTTCAAACAAAGGCAAAAGCAACAGAGTCTCTTATTTAGTTGGAAAAAATGGGAAAATGAATATTTTCCTTGTCTAGGAATCATATGTGATTATACAGGCCATTGGAATATTTCGATAAGTTACTCGATATATATATATATATATATATATTTTTTTTTTTTTTTTTTTGAGACAGAGTGCCGTGGCGTCATCTTAGCTCACAGCAACCTCAAACTCCTGGGCTCAAGCAATCCTCCTGCCTCAGCCTTCCGAGTAGCTGGGACTACAAGCATGCGCCACCACGCCCGGCTAGTTTTTCCTATATATTTTTAGTTGTCCAATTAATTTCTTTCTATTTTTAGTAGAGACGGGGTCTTGCTCTTGCTCAGGCTGATTTCGAACTCCTGAGCTCAAACAATCCGCCCGCCTTGGCCTCCCAGAGAGCTAGGATTACAGGCGT
>CAUYSK010083398.1:0-12055 GCA_963575035.1 Avahi laniger | reverse complement strand
GGGGGTGGGGGGGGAGTGCTGGGACCCAGGCTCTGTTCCGCGGGGAGCTCTGTGCCCCCCCCCCCCCCCCGGGGGCGGGGGGGGGGTGCCCCCCCGCCCCCCCCCCCCCCCCCCCCCCGCCCCGGGGGGGGCTGGGGGGGTCGGGGGGGGGGGCGGGGGGACCCCCCCCGGTTCCCCCCCCCCCCCCCCCCCCCCCCCCCCGTCTTCCTGGAGGTGGGTCCCAGGCTGGGGAGGGCCAGGCCTTTGTCTTGCAGATCTTGTCGTTGAGGAATATGCCTGGGTGAGGCGGAGGGGAGGCCCAGGGCAGTGGGGAGGGGAAAAGCGCCAGGGCTAGGGGAGGTTTTCAGGGCCCCATGGGCGGGTGACCCTGGTGCCCTCAGCCTTCTGCTGAGGCTGTGGGAACTGCATTCCTCCCTCGCTGGCCCCAGGGCTGAACGAGGTCCCCGACTGGGGGTGGACCCCACCAAGGCTGCCCTCCTGGGATAGGCTCTCTCTTCCCAACCCCCAGAGATAACTTGGGCCCCACCCTACGAACTCTGTTCTGGGGGCCCCCTCCAGCCTTCCCTCTCCTGGATGGGGCTGGTGGTGACCCTGGAACCAGCTTCCAGGACAGAGGCTCCCACCTGGCAGCTCTGATCTGCCTGCTGAGGGAGGTTTGCTGGGGGGACGTGTGTGGGTGAAGCTCAGTCCAGAGTTTGGGGGAGCAATTGGGGCTTAGAAGAGACGTCACCCCCAGCTGAGGCTCCAGAGGAAGGCTGGCCGGAGATTTGGGGACAGCAATAACCTAGGGCGAGCCTTTCTAGGAGGGACCTGCTGCCAAAGGTCAAGTTAAGAAAAGGCCTGAGAATTGGCCCTTGCATTTAGAAGGTGGGAATGGGTGGTGCCCGGAGTGGGGTTGGGGGTGTTCAACGGGAAGTGGCAGGAGAAAGTGGGCGAAGGAGGCAGCAGGCTCAGTAGCAGCTTTAGTCAGTGTGGTGTGCACTGCAGACCCAGCTACTCAGGAGGCTGAGGCAGGAGGATCGCTTGAGCTCAGGAGTCTGAGGCTACAGTGAGCCATGGTGACACCACTGCCGCACTCCAGCCCAGGCAACAGAGTGAGATTCTGTCTCTAAAAATATAAATAAATAAAAACTAAAAAAAAGAAAAGCAGAGTAATGGGCCGGTGGATGGAGGGAGGATGGTCAGCAGGCGTCTCTGCATACCACCATCTTTGGGGGAGCGCTGGTTCCATGGCCACGGGACTGCATCCATTTAGTCCTCCAGGGGTGCCCCACTGCCTGACCAAGAGGGGCCAAGGAGTGTCTGTGGGATGAAAGTGGATGACCGACAGGTCCTTATGGCTGTCCAGGCGAGGGGTGGTGAGGGGTTGGCCTGGGCAGTGCAGGACCCGGGTCAGGTGTCAGAGCGTGGACAACTGGGGGGGCTGGGCATGGGGAGGGTGGTGGCGAGAGCAACAGATGAAGGACGGGAGCTGGCGGGAGCGGCGGGGGAGGGCCAGCAGACCCTGAGTCTGGGCTGCTCACCTGGTGCCCAGGCTGGGCCCTGTGGCAGCAGGTCTGGGCTGCAGTGGACGCAAGGCGAGCGCTGGTCGCTCAGGGAAAACAACACACCTGGCCGAAGGGGGAGGAGCAGGATGCAGGGACCTGAGCAGGGTGCCGGGTAGTGTTAGGAGGTGACTGTCCACATCACGGGCCACCGAGTCAGTCCGACCCGGAGAGGTTGTGGCTTCAGAAATGAAGGTCATGGCGACCCGGTCGGGCAGTGTCCTAGTCCTGGGCGGAGGAGTGAACTTCAGTAAAGAGACCCAGCGGAGAGTGTGGACAGCCTTTCCCTGCACGGCAGGGAGGCTCCTCGGAGCCTCAGTCTCCGCGTCTGTAGCAGGACTCGGCGCGGGGCACGCGGTCCGGCCGCGGTCGGGGACCCCGGGGCGGCGGAGCTACCCAGTCGCGCCCCCCGCCCCGTCCGCTAGTCCAGCCGCCCTGGGGCTCGCGCTCGCCCGGGTCGCCGGGGCTCGGAGGCGCGAACGGGAATCGGGCCCAGTGGGTGTGCGCGGGCCGAGAGCTCAAGCCTCCAACAAGTTCCCGGGGCCGCGCCCCAGCCCGACTCCGGGCCCTCCCCGCCCGCGCGCGCTCATTGGCCGCAGGTGGGCCGCGCCCCGCCCGGCAGGTGTCCGGCCCGCGCCGCGCAATTGGGCCGCGGCCCGGGGTCCCCCGAGGATTGGCCCAGGTGACCGCCCGCCTCGCCCTCATTGGCCGCAGGTGCCACCGCCCCCGCGCGGAACCGCCCCCCCCCCCCGCCGCTGGCGGCCATGTTCCGACACCGCCCCCCGCCCGGCGCCCGCGCGCCCCCGCCCAAGTTCCGCGGAGTCGGCCGGGCGGCCCCGCGCCGCGCCCCCTTCCGCGTTCCGCCGTCGGCCGCACCTGGCGCCCCTTCCCCGCCGGGGCCCCGCGCAGCGGCCGAGCGCCCGGCGCGCCATGCCCAGCAGGACGGGCCCCAGCATGGACGGGAGCGGCGGCCGCGTCCGCCTGAAGGCGCACTACAGCGGGTGAGCGCGCGCCGACGGCGGGGCCGGGCCGCCCAGGCCCGGGCCTGGCGCGGGGAGCAGCCGGAGCGCGCCGGCCGTCGGGGGCCGCTTGGACGCGGCGGGGCTCAGGGCCGGGCGCGGGAGCGAGTGGACAGCCAGGTCCCGCCGGGCCGGGGCCGTCCCGGGAGGTCCCGGCCGCCGGCGCCGAGAGGCGACGCGGGCGCTCTGGGCGCCCTTGAACGTCTCCCGCGGGTTCGGCCGGGCCCTGGTCGGAACGCGGCGCGTGCGGGCGGCCACCGGGTCCCCTCGCCCCGGGTCCGCTGCGGCGCCTGGGTTTTACCGGGCGGGGACTTGCGGGCCAGGACCCGCGGCGCGGGCGCGGGAGGCGGCGTCGCTGCGCGCTACTCCGTGCAGGTCAGTGTCGTTCGCGTTTTCACTGCAGACAGGGCGAGGGGCGTTAAGGACCCGAACCTGTAAGGACTGAAAGTTTTCACCGAATTGGAAACTTCTGGCAGATTTTTAAAAATGGCGGTTTTCGAAACTTTCCCTCATTGACCCAGCCAGAGGTCGCAGCTTAGGAAAAGCCCAAAGACCCGGTGGGGCCGGGCGCGCGCCCGGTTGCGCGGATGGGGGTCCCTGCGAGGCTAGCTAGGGGACGCGAGTTTTCGGAAACTGGCCCGCAGGCTCCCTCCGCGCCGCACCCGCCGCGCCGTGGACCGGGACAGGCGGCACCTCCCAGGGCGGCGGCTGGGAGCTGCTGGCGGGTCTGGGGCTCGAGACCCTCGGCCGTGGCCACGGGGCAGCCCTGGCGGGGTGAAGGAGCGACACCCAGGCGACGGGGCGCCCTGGACGAGCTGCGGGTGGTGGCGACTGCGGGTTGTTCCTTCTTCCACCCACCGGTGTTCTGAGTCCAGGGGCCTGAGCTCTCATCGGTGCTCCCGAGAGGGTCACCACCGCCGCGGAGAGGGAGGGGAGCGGTCGAACTGGGCATTCCTTGGGTGCTCACTCGGAAGGTGCTGCTCACCTGGCGCGTCCTTGGCTCCCGAGGCAGGGACAGGTGGCATCTTCCTAGGCCAAGTCCCCTCCTGGGCAGCACCCTGGGGGTCGTCTCTTGTGCTCTGTGACACTGAGGGTTCAGGTCCTGACCTTGGAGTGAGCCTGGCCTTCTGCTCAGGCCACAGTGGCTGCTTGGCTCTGGGATTTGTTGGGGAGACAGTTGTCCGCTCCTTGGGACAGTCCCCTCCAGCACCCCTTCCCAGCCTGCATGCACCTGGGAACTGCCCAGGGTGGGGTGCTGGTGGGGTAATTTCTCCCAGTCTGGCCATCAGCTACACCCAAAGAGGTCGGGCAGTTTTGTCCTCTGCCCTGATGTCCACAGGTCCAAACTGCTGAAGTGTCATCGAAGTCCTGGCCAAAGTGTGATGATGTAGGAAGTGGGGGGTGACCCTAGTGAAAGGAAGTCCACACCCAGAGGGCTTCAGGGCTGGGTGGGGACCCAGGGTGGTGAACTGTCCGGAGCTTAGCCAGCCCCTCCCCTCACTTTGGCCCCTGGGGAGCACTTTGGTTTCAGCCTGGTGAAATTCAACCTGTTGACTCTGGTTTCCTGGGCTGATAAAACCCAGCCCTCTTCCCCATGATCCCTCCTGCCCACCACCCAGCCCTCCTCCCTACCACCAGCTCCTTCCTCTTCCTTCCCTCCCCATCCCCTTCCCCCTTTCTTCCCACTTTTTCTCTTTTCCCTCCTCTTCCTACTCCTCCCTTCCCTCTCCCACTCTTCCTCCCCATCCTCCTCCTCCCCTCCCCCATCCCTGCTCCTCCCTGCCTGGGCCTGAAGAGGGTTCCCTCAGCACCCACACCCCTCTTGGCACGGGCTTTTCCTGAAGCTCCCCTGCACTGGCCCTCTCCCCGGAGACTCAGGCGTGAGGGCAGTGACAGACACCTGGCCCAGGAAGCATCTGCCAAAATGTGCGCCTGGTGGTTGAAAGCCCCAGGAGTTCTGTCCCTGGGATGAGACACCGCTGCCTAGAGGGAGGTGGTCGTGCAGCTGAGGACTGGACATTCTGAACACTAGTCTCAAAAAAGGGGGATCCTCCAGTCACCCCCATGGGTCATGGCCACCCCATCACCCTTGCCTGTCCCCCAGGGCCCTCGGGGGGCTTGAGATGAGGTTCTTGCCTCCGCCCCAGTCACCTGAGAATCTGGGAGGGGTCCTGAGGCACCCGTGCCTTCAGGGGGTCTCAGGTGCTGCAAGCCAGGTTTGCAGACCCTGCTCTCCCAGGCTGAGTCCAGATGCCCACTTTCCTAAGATCACAGATAAAACTGGTGCTGGCTTCTCCCTCTCCCCGGCTCAAGTTTTTGTTCTAGAGAACCTGCCATGTGCAGAGCCCAGGGCAGGGGTCCAGGAAGGGTGGTCTAGCCAGGTGCTGACTCGTGGAGGCCACTGAGGACCCTCAGCCCAGATGCCCTGCCCAGGGCTGTGTCCTGAGCAGGAGACCTGCCCGAGGGGCTTGGGGGCTGTTCATTGCAGGGCTGGGATGGGATTGGGGTGGTGGTCGGGTGGGTAGGAGCTGTGGGGATGGCCCAGCACTGCCACAGCCCTGGGGTCTTACAGGAGCCGCCCACCTGGCCTCTAGGCCCTGAGATTGGGGGGGAAACAAGAGCTTCCACTTGGGGGCAGGACTGCAGGGGCGTGGGGCACGGGGCAGGAAAAGGTCAAAGGTGAAGGGAAGGCAGACCCAGTTCTGGAGTGGCAGGACTGGTGGATGCGGGTCAGGCAGCACGTGTATCGGGCTGTGAAGACATCAGCTTCGTGTGACCCCGGGGTGGTGGGGGATGGAGTTGGGGTCTTGGTCTCTGGAGTTCCCACTGAGTAGCCATGCCACTCTCTGTGCCTCAGTTTCCCCATCAGCCGTGACGCTGTGGTGAAGACAAGCTGGGTCCCTGTGGTGTGCTTGGGGTCCAAGGGCAGGTGCAGGGTGGCCAGTTCCAGCAGGAAGGGGTGGCTGGGGTGGTGGGCCGGGGCGAGTGAGTGGGCTCATGGCTGCTGTGCTGGGTGCTCGGCAGGCTGGTGGGCAGACCCCGGGTTCTGGGGGCTCTGGGTTTACTGTCTCGGGACAAAGACTTTGTTTGTTGAAACTGGTCTGATGGAATCAGATGCCTGAATGGAGAGCAGAGCCTGTGTTGCTGCCACTGGGCTGTTCAAGCTTTCAGGTTTCTTTTTCTGGGCCCTGTACTCCGTGGGTGTCAAATAACTGCGCATTTCCCCGAAACGTCAGTGTGTGTGGCGAGGCTGTGATTCCTGCCCAGAGCTTCTGTAAAAACACGTTGGGCCTTGAGTTCGTCCTTTCTCTCCACGGAGAGACCAGCTTCTTGGTTTGGGGGTCCTCAGTTTCCCCCTTCACCGGTGAAGGGCCAGGCCCCAGAGGGGACTGGGAGTCCCTGAGCCGTCTCTGGCTGTCAAGGTTCAAGTCCCACTTTTGGATGAAAAGATAAAAGGCTGTGACATTCTGAGAATTGGTTTTCCAAAAACCACGTCTGGAATTGTGCTCCAGCTGCATGGAGAAGGCGCGGTGTCCCCGCATTTTCCCTCCTCAGAGGTCTCGCTTCCATGACGGCATCCACCGTTGGCACCGTCAAGGCCGAGGGAGGTTTGGCTGGGTTCCTTTACCTTAAGGAAGGATGGGCTTGGACTGATGGGCGTGCCCAGAACTTGCACCTAGTGCGGGGCAGGTGCCGTTGCTGGGCTCCCGCCGGCGGGCACTTTCTTTTCCGATGCGTCGACCTGGTGTCCCACCGGGGTTGACCTTTCTTCTCCATATGAGGAGTTCCTGGTGGTGGTTTTAAAAAGCTGTGCTCAGTGGTTCTATTTTGTGTGTGTGGGGCTGTCATACTGCCTTTGAGAAAAGTTTCATTTATCTAATCAGTGATTTGATTAATCAATAATCGGTAATCTGATTCAGACATGCCCCATGGTGACAGCCATTGTGTTCTCCTCACCCAGGGACATCTTCATCACCAGTGTGGACGCCACCACCACCTTCGACGCGCTCTGCGAGGAAGTGAGGGACATGTGCCGGCTGCACCTGCAGCACCCGCTCACCCTCAAGTGGGTGGACAGCGAAGGTAGCCCCCCCGCCCCCCCGACGCGCAGCCTGTAATGTAGGTAGAGCCACCTGCCCCCAGCAGGGACGTCGGGAAGGAGCCTGGCTGCAAGTGCTGGGATAGAGACTGGCAGGGGGTGGGGGGGTGACGGTGAGACACCCTTGGAAGGAGCCTCCCCACCACGTGGTGGCTGCGGTCTTGAACCCAGGGAGAGGGCGGAAGGGGTCTCCCTGCCCCCACCACGGGTGGACGCCTCTCTCCTGACCTAACCTTCCCTGCTCAGATCCTGGGCTTTTCTGGTAGGGGGTTCGGAAGGATGTGCTCTTCGTTTTCTCAGGGGGAGCGGGGAGGGCTGGTGCAGCCGAACCTGTAACACCCTCCTCCCCCTTCCCCTCTCCCCCTCCCCCTTCCCCTCTCCCTCCCCTCCCCCCCTTTCACAATCAGA
Organism: Avahi laniger; assembly: GCA_963575035.1. Taxonomy (NCBI): domain Eukaryota; kingdom Metazoa; phylum Chordata; class Mammalia; order Primates; family Indriidae; genus Avahi; species Avahi laniger. The sequence goes on along the minus strand of CAUYSK010083398.1, from coordinate 4,985 downwards.
CCCACGTCCTAGAAAACTGGGGGATTGGGAGACAGTCCAGAGAGACCCCTTCACCCTGTGACTGACGGCAGCTGTCGGTGGGGGATGTGGTGGTGTGGGCAGGATTCTGCGCATTTCCATGTTCCTGTCCGGCAGCGGAGGGCAAGGACTTTCCCTGCAGCCCGGGACTGGCTGAGGGGGACATTCTTGGTCTTGCCTAGGGTTTGCTCTTTCAGTGGCTCTTGGGGCTGAGAGTGGGCTGATTTCCCCTCTAGGCACTGATTTTTCTGACATGGTGGGCGGCTCCTGGTCTGGGTGGCCGTCCTCTGGCCCGTCACCTCGGCACGTGCCGAGTGGCACCACGCAGACCTCCTGGCCTCAGCCGTTCACGCTCAGCGCTGTCTCTTCCCTGCCAGGTGACCCGTGCACCGTGTCTTCCCAGATGGAGCTGGAGGAGGCTTTCCGCCTGGCCTGCCAGCGCAGGGACGAAGGGCTCGTCATCCACGGTCAGTGACGGCGGGCGGGCTGCGGAGGGGGCTCTGGGGCTCTCCTGGCTGTGGGCATCTTTGCCAGACCACCGGGGAGACTGGAAGGGTGTCGAATGTGATGCCACGTGGGTCTGTTTTTTCTCTCTGACATTTTATTAACCCAGATGAAAAGTGCTCCTTCTGGTAAAGCGTTCATAAGCCGGCATGGGGGAGGCGTCTTCTCCCCCGCAGGGCTCGGACGCGGGGCTCTGGCCGTCCTCGTTCCCTGGGAGCCACTTACTCCTGCCTCAGAAGCTGAGCTCGCCCACCTGGCTCCACCTTTTACAGTCCAGGGCCCACAGGGTGGGGGATGGCCCCCGGCCCGTCTCCAGACTCTCAGCTGTCCTCATCCGGCTCCGTTCAGAGCCAGGTTACGAATTGAGTTGTGGGAGATATTGTGAGCACCCATTTTTATCTTTTGGTTAGGCATTTTAGGCTGTGTCCCCCGACACTTTCTGAGTGCTGCAGGGTTTCTGGGGGGCCCGAGAGCGTGGTTCCAGCAGCTGTGGCCGGCCAGCCACATCTGTGTCCACTTCTGGTGCAGCTTGGGCTCTCTGCCAGGGGTCTGGCCACGGACCCTGAGCCCAGGACATGGGACCAAAGCTCAAGCTCAAAGCTGCCCACAGTTTCTGCTGAATCCACTGTCCTCCCTAATGCTGGGCTGGTTGGTTAAAATTCTGAGTTTTTGTAGCCCTTTATATCACTATGGTTTTCAGTTTAAAGCCCAGCCTGGCCCACCCTGCTTGTGGTGGTCAGCACGTTATGTTTCCTCTCTGCATTGAAGGCTCTGGTGCTTAAAAAATTCACTTTATTTTCTAGTTTAAGAAAGTTTGTTTTAGCCAAATTTCAGTACTTTCTAAGATTCTATGTTAATATTTATCGTTGAAGCTCGAGATATACGTTAAAATATTTAATTTTGAGCTCTGCCTTGGAATCTAGCGCAGAGCAATTGCAGTTCTTCCTCATTTTTAGATTATGTTTTAACACAAATCCTTAGTTTTCCTCCGATGGCTTTGCTGTCCGGCTCTCTCTGATTGCTCTTCTTCTGCGTTTTCCAGTGGATTTTGAAGTCCTACAACGTGGGGCTTGGCATACATACACATCCTCGGGTTTCTGAGGTTTTGCCCCAACAAGCGTTGCTCAAGGGTAGGTTCCCGCGGCAGCGTTGCGGGTGCTATGTGCGCGAGCGAGTGTGCCTGGTCAGCCCGCCTGCAGAGGCTGTCGGACGGCGCTGCATGGCACTGACTCTCGCCTTCTCTCTCTTCCCGTCCAGTTTTCCCGAGCACCCCTGAGCAGCCGGGCATGCCCTGTCCAGGAGAAGACAGTGAGTACTGGGGTTTTGCTCTAACGGGTGTCTCCTGTGATGGGGTGGAACCGTCCATCCATTGAGACGATGATGATGGTGCTCTTTGTGGAGCGTGAAGAGTCTAAAGTCAGCGTGAGCAGCCATTGTGACTGCGTGTGGGGTTTTCACTACGACCACTGCCCTGGGACGCTTCCTGCTTGTGTGTTCTGCCCGACCGGAGTGCTACTCTGGGGAGGTGCTTGCTTGAGTACTTTGTGGCATAATCAAAAGCCCAGGAGAGCCCTGGTCTGTCCCCAGGAGGGCCAGGGCCAGGGACGGCCAGATGGTGCCTGTGCACGTCCGCCTCAGCTCACAGCCACCCCCAGCCCTGGTCACCTGTCCCTCCCTGGTCCACACTGGGCCTAGGGCTGAGGTGGAGGCGTCCAGTTCCTGTTCACATTGGGCTCGTGCCGCATCCTAGAGGCCGTCGGACCCCCTGTAGGCGGGGCAGTTTTGCCCCATGCCATTCTCCAGGTGGAGTGTCCCCGGGCTGTGGCCTGGTGAAATTCCACACTGACCCCCAGCCCTGCGCTGCCCTGGGCTCCGTGCTCCGTCTCTGTGGTGGTGGCTGGGAGCTCCTGGACTGAGTCAGCCGTGCGTCCAGTTCTGGGCACTGGGCTCAGGCCCCTTTGGGCAGGGGACCCCGATCCAGCCCCCAGGGTGCACTCCCGGCCGGCCTCATGCTGCCAGGTCAGGACACTCGGGCTGGCCGCTGGCGCTGGCAGTAGCCTGGGTCGGGCGAGAATTGGGGTGGGAGCAGATCCGAGTGGCATCTGAGGCACTGCCGACTCCCAGTGAGGAGGTCGAGGGGACAGTCGGGGTGTGAGTCCTGGATTTAGGGAGAAGCCCAGGGCTACAGGTGGATCTGGCAGCGCTCAACGAGAGGAGCCGGGGTTTTCCGCAGTCACTGGGTGGGGCTGGGGCTCCTGGTCCTGGGGCCACCCAGAGAACGGGGCCCTGAGGCAGCAGCCAGTGAAGCCACAGAAACGTCTGGAGCGAGGGGTCCTGGAAGAGTGGAGCAGGGTGCGTGGCTGTGGCAGTAGGGAGAACAGGGAGAGCGCAGGGCACAGGGGACGCCCCCTTCAGCCCTGGCCGTGCCTCTCGGTGCCGGCGCTGCCAGGGAAAGGGGGAGCCCTGGTGTGTCCTGAGGGAGGCGGATGACAGTGACCCGTCAGTAGGACCCACAGTGTCAGGTGCTGACAGCGGAGGCCAGAGGTGGGTGGGCGGCGGGCAGGGTGCAGGTTCAGAGCCGTGTTGAGAAGGGGAGGAGGAGGCAGCCGGTCCCCTGGGATGAGAACTTTCTGGGCGGTGACGCTGAAGGGCTGCTGCGGCTGAGGAGCGGAAGATATTTGGGCCACGGTGGGCTCTGCTTCGAGTGGGACGGGGAGCCGGTTTGGAAGCTGCTGGGGTGGCCAAGGGAGATGACAGGTGGGGTCGTGTGGGGGGTGCTGGAGAGGCTCGCAGTGGCCAGGTGGGGGCAGACCCCGTGACGTGAAAACCCACCCGCAGGAGCCCGGCAGCTGGTAAGGAGGCCTCAGCAGGTGGCCGGCACACGGCTCTGGGTCTCCTTCCCCTGCAGAGCTGCTCCTGGACTGACGTTCCCGGATGTGGCGCCTGCTCTCCGGGTCCCTCCCTCCGGGATGCGCAAGTTCCCCAGAACGGGCTGTGTACCGTGAAAGGGCCGTGGTGTGTGGTGATGGTTTATGTGTCCTCATGGAAACATAAAAACATACAATACGACAGGTTCCCCCAAGTCCACCCTCTGCTCTCTGCGCCCCTCACACCTCTATCTGTAGGAGAGGACCCGTGGGTGGTGCTTACTTGCCACCTAGATGACTTTGGACGTGGTGACAAGACTGTTTATCTGCCTACATTGTGCCAGCACCCAGGGATGCTGACCGGCAGCTGGCCCAGACTGCACCGCCCCCCCCGCCCCGGGGGCCCACGGCATTTCCGTGTCTCGTCCAAGCCCTGCCTGGGGTCTGGGGTCGGCCCCTGTGCGTGGCCCCGGCTGTCCCCTTTCCCTGTGTGGATGTCGGTCCCTCCTCGTGTGGGGCAGTGTGGTCCGAGATGGCTCAGCCTCTGCAGGGTAGCAATGGGGGCGTGGGGTGTGGTTTGGGGAGGCGCCGCGTTGCCGTGGGAATGCAGAGAATGTGGCTCAGCCTTGAGGAGGGACCTCCCTGGGCTTAGAGTAGGTCCTTGAGATGCCCGCCGGGCGGCCCAGGCTCCCGAGACCTCTCAGTCTTGCTGGGAACATTCCGCCAGAGCCACCAGGTGCCCGTTGCCAAGGAGGTCGGAGGCGGGCACCGGGGAGGACCCCGGGGTGGTGACACAGTGGTGGCCCGCTCATGGGTCCCCTGCTCCATGCACTGACGTCCCCCTGGCTGGACGGTGCATGGAGTGCGCGGCGGCCCTCGTCTCGCCGTGGTCGGGAGTGTGGGAAGCAGAACGCATTGCTCCCGCGCGTCTCGGGGCAGCTGGGCCGCTTTGAGTGCTGGCGTTCTCCCGGTTGTTGCGCACTTTCAGTTTGGCTCTGGTGCTAATCTCAGACAAGGACATGCCTGTTCTGATCACCTGATGGCCACCATGCGCAGGTGCCTGCACGGTCACTTGTGCTTATGGCTTTTTTTGGCCTCAGGCAGCACCGCCCAGTGCTGCGGGTTTGCAAGAAGGGCCTGACGGGCTGGTGTGCATGGCAGGTGTGCATGGCGGGTGTGCACGGCGGGTGTGCACGGCGGGTGTGTATGGTGGGTGTACATGGCAGGTGTGTATGGCGGGTGTGCACGGCGGGTGTGCATGGCGGGTGTGTATGGTGGGTGTGTATGGCGGGTGTGTATGGCGGGTGTGCGTGGCGGGTGTGCGTGGCAGGTGTGTATGGTGGGTGTGCGTGGTGGGTGTGCGTGGCGGGTGTGCGTGGCGGGTGTGCGTGGCGGGTGTGTGTGGCGGGTGTGCACGGCGGGTGTGTATGGTGGGTGTTCATGGCAGGTGTGCACGGCGGGTGTGTATGGCGGGTGTGCACGGCGGGTGTGTATGGTGGGTGTACATGGCAGGTGTGTATGGCGGGTGTGCGTGGCGGGTGTGCGTGGCAGGTGTGCGTGGCGGGTGTGTGTGGCGGGTGTGCACGGCGGGTGTGT
>CAUYSK010083381.1:0-17926 GCA_963575035.1 Avahi laniger | reverse complement strand
TTGCTGCGGTGATTGCTTTTGGGGGTCTTCTTCAAGAATTGCTTGCATAGGCCAATGTCTGAAAGGGTTTTCCCAAAATTTTCTTTTAGTATTCTTAAGGTTTCATGCCTTAGGTTTAAGTCTGATATCCATCTTGAATTGTTTAACAGAGGGTGTCTTTAAAGTGTCACCATTATCTGTAAGATTTGCTATAGATTTTGGGTAGAAATCCTTGCAATTTAAAAAAAAGCTATCTTCTATTTTTAGAATATTAAGAGTATTCATTATTAATGAGCTGTTGAATTTAATTAAATTCTGTTTTTCATTGATTCAGATGGTCATCTAGTTTTTCTTTCTTAATCTGGTAATGAGTGAATTGTTGTTTTCTAATAGCAAATTATCCTTGCATTTCTGAGATAAATTTTACTTGGTTATGCTGGGTTTTTGTCATATTTTATTATTTTAAAGTATTTTTTGCTACACTAATGGATTATGTTTTCTAATATTTTATGATTTTGTGTCTATTTTAATGATATTAAGCTATAATTTTCCTTTCTTGAACTGTTCTTGTCATGTTTTAATATTGAAAAAAATTTCTCCCTTTTTCCATTTTTGAAATTGTTTCGTCTATTACATAAAATTATTTCTTCATTGGATATTTCTTAACTGAACTGGGTTTTGTATCTACGCTTGGGGGAAGATACCAAAAGTAAATTTACACAATGATTTATGAACCATTATAAATATAGAGTAACTTTCAGTGATTCATATTTTCCTAGAAAATTATACATCTTCACTAAGTTTTCAAATTTATTGGCATGAAATTGTTGACAATATTCTGTTAGACTTTAAAAATCACAGATATACTTATTAGCCTATTGTTTTTCCCTAGAATTGTTATTTCTGTATCCGCTTTTTTCCTTATCAGTGTTGATTTTTTGTGCTATGTAATTAATTTCTTAGAAATGCTTGTCTCTCAATTGTTCTGTACATATTCCAATCAATCTTATTAATTTTAACTCTTATATCTCTTATTTCCTTTCATCTTATCTTTGGATTTACTGATTTTATCTCATATTCATGACCTGAATCTTAGTTCATTTATTTTTAATAAATTATAAAATTTATCTTCATTTTAAAAAACATGTCTAAGCCATACGTTTTCTGAGTCACATTTTAGCTCTACTCCATTGGATTTCATATTATAGTAGTTTTAATGATGTTTTGTTCCAAATATGTTGTTATTTTTATTGTGAATACTCTCTTTGACTAATAAATTATTCCCTAAGTCATGGGGGAAAAGAGACCAAGATAGATCCATATATATGAACATATATAATTTTAGTCATCTCTTTATTGTTTGATTTGCAATTAAATTGCATTGTCATCAGAGAATATAGTCTCAACAGTATCAGTTCTCTTACATTTATCATAAAATCCTTTGTGATCTAGTAGGCATAACATGTTTTTGCAAATATTTTGTGTTTGCTCTTAGATTAAGGTTGTTTATTTGTCATTCAAATATTTAGCCTCAGTAATAGTTTCTTGGCTAGATCTTTCTGTTTGATAGAAGTGTATCAATTTTGCATTGTAATCCTTCAATTTTTCCGTTATATATTTTGAAGCTATGTGCATAGGTGCCTGCAAGTTCATGATTTTCATACTTTATTGCTAGATAATTTTCCTTTGTTTTTCTGTAGTATAGCTCTTTATTTCTATTATTTTGCCTTAAAGTCTATTGTATTTGGTAATGATTTGCTATATTGACTTTTTATTGCTTTCCATATTTTCCTGTAATATTTCTTGGTAACGTTATTTTAAATCTCTCTGCTGGATGTTTTTTTTATTTTTTTAGTATCTCTTGAAACCATGTATAGCTGAATTAAAGTCTATCTCATAATCCCTATTTTTTAATGGATAAGTTTAATTTATTTACATTTTTTGTGATTACTGATAGATTTGTATTTATCTTCAATATCTAATTTAGCCTCTCTGGTTTACTATAATATTTCTTAGCCTCCTTCCCCTTTCTTCCTCTCTTCTACTAGACTGATAGAATTTTCTTTATTTCTCTATTTTTCCAAGTTTCTAAGTTATAAATTAAATCTCTAATAGTTTTAGTAACCTTAAATTTTAAAAATGTGTAACTACATATTATGCAAATAAATCTAAGATTTATTCATTATTTTTTCATTCTTTAGAGCAGAAAATGTTTACATGTGTATTAACTTCTTTTTTAATTCCAAAACTTTTTTTTTTATTGCTGTCTATAACTTTAGTTTCACCATTTCTTTTTAAAAAAGAAACTCATCCATGCTCCTTAGTTTACTTTTCTTCTTGTTGAAATATTTCCTTTAATAGTCATTTTAAAGAGGTGGTTAATTCCCTTTATCTTTGTGTGTCTGAGAATATCTTTATTTTGCCTCATTTATGAATGATATATGAACTAAGTCTAACTTCTAAGTTGACAGTTATTTTCTCTGAGCACTTTAAATATATTACTCCAGTGTAAACTGGACTTCCTCGTTTTCCATGAAAGTATACAGCTAGCCTAATTTGCCATTCTTTTATAGCTTTGTCTTTTTTTTTTTCCAGTGAGCACATGCCACAGATTAATTTAATTCATGAGTGAGGACACTAACAGGATGGTGAGCTGGTTCTAAGAAGTAAAGGAGAGGCAGAAGTATTTACACTCACTGAAAAAAAGAATGCTAGAACACATACAAAACTGATTAATGTCAGTTATAGGCAATATGGCTCTTACCTGTGAGACGAACTCTGCTCTACCAGATAGAAATCATTTGACATGGACTTTTATCCACAGGGCAAAATTCATTTGCATTGCTATAGTGCAAAAATCATTTGCATAGTTACTACTTTTGTACAGATTGAAGTGTATCCTTAGAGGTTTGTAAAATTCCCTAATTAATAGTAAATGAGTAGTTAAAGTTACATACTCCTAGAAAATCAGATAATCCTTGGGTAGTCCTGTTAGTTAAAGCTCTAGAATTGACTTTGAAAGGACATGAGTCATCCTTTTGTCTATTTCCAAGTTGTGGATTTTTTTCTTCATAGTCCCTCCTTGTGTTTATAAATTATCTCCAAGGATTACTCTTGGTTCAAAAAAGGTTGATCTGTCTCATTGTGTTTTGGTACTCTCATAGATTCAGCGTTCAGTACTAATTAACATGTATAAGCTATTGTATGATTATCAAATCTGGAGTTATATGACATCAAGCAATTATTAAGGCCAAAAAAAAGCTCTGTTGAAGATTTTGTAGGAAATCTAGGATTGGATTTTGAATAATCTCTATTCTCCCTAGATTAAATGAAACATTGCTTATATTCATTCAGTTATGTGGCTAAGATGCCAAACCCAAGAAATTTATCTCCATTAAATTTTGCTGTAGTACCTTCAAATTTGTGTGAATTCCTCTCTCTGCAGTGTCTGCCAGGTGTCTAAAGGTTTCTGGCCTGACAGGAGGTGACCTGTCTTACTACCTGCAGGGCTAGAACCTTGCAGACCATAGAACAGACAGGTTAGCAGTTTCCTGGAAAAACTCTGTAGGCATTGGTTCCACCCATGAAGTACAACCCTTGATCCTTAGTAGTGGGCATCTCATAGCTGATTAAATGAGATTTATTCTGAAATATGACATTCCATGTATGGTCTTGATTACACATTCAATTTGTTCAATTACATTCCAATAGAAAATATCATCAAATTTTATGAACCAAATGCAAATAATTACACAGCCATTAAAAGAAACTCAACAGAAGTACTTGTTTCTGAATTTTGAGGAGTCAGGGAGAACAAGATACAGAAGCATAGCAATTAAAGTGAGGTTAGGCATAGATCAAGAAGATGATCCAACAATTTCATTTTGGGGTATATACCTTAAAGAATTGAAAACAGACTCAAAAAGATACTTATGTGCAAATGTTCATTGCAGAATTATTCACAGTAGCCAAAAGGTGGGAACAACCCAAGTGTCCATGAATGGATGAACAAAATGTGGTATATACATACAATGGAATATTATTCAGCCTTAAAAGAGAAAGAGATTCTGATACATCCTATTACATACAACATGGATGAACCTTGAAGGCATTATGCTAAGTGAATGAGCCAGACCCAGTCAAATATTGTATGATTCTACTTATATTAAATGACTAAAATAGGCCAGTCCACAGAGAAAGAAAGTAGCTTAGAGGTTACTAGGGCTGGGGGCAAAGCAGGGATATTGGAGAAATATTACTTAATGACTACAGAGTTTCTAGTTGGAGGAAGAAAAAGTTTTAGAAACAGATAATGGTGTTGTTTGCACAGTACCATGAAAGTGATTAATGCTACCGAATTGTATATTTAAAAATGCTTAAAATGGTAAATGTTATGCTGTATATATATATCACCACAATTAAAACAAAAAGAAAAAGAATAGATCGAGAAGACAAAGAAAGGGCTTTCTCATGTAGCCATCAGAAAATAGAACATGAAAAACTCTACCAACCTTATTCCAAAATCAATAGCCACAATTTATTGTCCCTCTTAAGTTTATTCAGTATTAACTCATGCTTGTTCCATTGGATCTCGAGTCCTCAAACAGCCTTCATGAAATTATCTGCTACTGAATTCAAAAGCATCCTGGAAATCCTGAATCTCTCCGACAATTATCTGAGAGATGTCTCCTCTAAAGTCGAATCCTTGAAATATCAATTGTTGAAAATACCTGGCAGAGTCCTTTTCATGAGACTCAGGCTGTTCTTCCTGTTGCAGGCCAGATTTCTGGCCTGCGGCTTCAAGGAGAGCTTTTAGGCAAGCATGAGAGGAAAGCAGAAGCTGCCGGTTGACGACAGAGTAGTCACAATGGCAGAATGGAGAAGAGAAAAATTCTCTATTAGAGTACGATTACATACCTCTTGTAAGGCTTTGATGAATGTTCACCTGTAGAGTCAGGTAAAATATTATACTCTGTACTGATCAAATCGGGGAAAAGACATATTCCTGAAGCCTTGAGCACATAAAATTTCAGTGATGCTTTTCCCGTGTCATACCGCATGTTTATTTGCTGCTGCTTCTGTACATGAAGGGATGAAATCAGCAGATCTTGGCAAATAAATACCTGTGACTACTCTGTGCCAATCACTCCACGTTACATTGCAATGCTTCATTGCCCCAACAAAGATATCATTTGTGGCTTTAGTTTGCTTTGTCAAATTTACTCTGTCAACCACAAATTAATTTCCTCTTTATTGGACTTACGGATGATCAAAGTTTTTAAAATCAGCACATAAATTTTATTACATTGGAAGCTGGTATATGTCTCTCCTTTTCATGAATGGTGCAGACCTGCATAACCTGTGTTAAAAAATAAGATTGGAAATACCACGCTTCACCCCCCTCAAGCTGATACTCTCCAGAAAGCCAACCCATTAATTAAAAATTGTTAGTATGAGTTATGTGGGTATCTTATGCTGTGTTTTATGTCAAAGAACTCTGATATTAGACAAATGGTATGTGGTTTCTAATCAATGGTAGTACCTACAGTGACCCAAGGCAGCAAAATACACCAGTCCCTGCACAATCTCCTTAGGAGATGAATGAAACCAATCCCTAAATTTCATGCTATTTTCCCTTTCTTTGTCTGGTGGCTCCTGCTTTCTGCTGTTACTTTCTGATGGTCTGTGTGTGGCAGGAAGTTCCAAAATAACCACCCAGAGCATGGCTCTGGGAAACGTGGGCATATATGAAAAGGATAACAGAGTCAGAGGCTAGATGAACAACATAAATCAAGAATAAATAGTTGAATGTCATCAAAGAAGTGTGAATTCAAACAAAAACGAGCTCTTATTTTCATCTCTTCATATAGCACAAATGACTGCTATAAAACTGCCAGGAGCAGTTTCCTGTGACTAGGGTAAAATCTGGATCTTAAAATTGTTGGCAATAAAAAGAATTACCGTTTGGTGAGTCTTAAGAATTTCTGCATGCTAAGGTGGCAGCTGGAGTTTGTCCCCATCAGGCTGTGCCTGTGTTCTGGAAGTGATTGCTTTGGTGTGTTGAGACAGGTAAGGCTCCCAGAGTTCTTGGGAGCAGCACCATAATCTGAACGCAGATGCTTTAGATTGATATATTAAGTTAAATGCACATAATAGAAAACTTGTCTCATTTTGGGGGAAATTGGATCTCTGTAAAGATTTTTATAAGAATATTTTCCTTTGGCTGAGCACAAGAAAGAGGAGTTGGGTCTGGACTGAAAACCTGGGGGCATGGCTGAGGGGCCTCCTTTTTGTGGGAATTAAGCTGTCTGCTGAGATATGGTAATACCTGAGGGGGCTAAGGAGAGACAAGGCCACAAGCGCTTCCAAAAGAGACATGGCCAGAAGACTCGAGAAGCAAAGAATTTAAAGAATTAGTTAAAACATTTTTTTCCTCCCATATTCTATTCTTCTCTTATTGACTCCCAGGTTTTATTAATAGTAAAGTTATTAATAGTTATATGCTACATTCATTTTTGCTGTGCCTTAGGGAATTAAAAGTCAAGCCTGTATCCACACTTGGAATGATGCAGATTGGGTGAGCTATAGCTGTATGAGAAAGAAATGACCAGGTGGCAGCAATGACACGCAGAGTGGTAGTCTGGAATGGGAGGGACTGTCAACTCCTGGGATGAATTAATGGGAACCATAAGAGAACCCTGAGGAGTCTCAGAAACATCAAAGGCAATGAACTCAATAGAACCGTGGTCTCCAACCCCCAGGCCATGGACTGTTAGGAACTGGGCTACACAGCAGGAGCTGAGTGACAGGCGAGAGATCAAAGCTTCATCTGTATTTACAGCCACTCCCCATCGCTGGCATCACTGCATAAGCTCCGCCTCCTGTCAGATCAGCAGTGGCGCTAGATTCTCATAGGAGCCCGAACCCTACTGTAAACTGCACATGCGAAGGATCTAAGTTGAGCACTCCTGATGATATGAGGTGGAGCTGAGGCGGCGATGCTAGTGCTGGGGAGCAGCTGCAAATACAGATTATCATTAGCAGAGAGGTTTGACTGCACAATAAATGTAATGCACTTGAATCATCCCCAAATCATCTGCCCAATCCCCGCCCCGATCTGTGGAAAAATTGTCTTCCATTAAAGTGGTCCCTGGTGCCAAAAAAGTTGGGGACCACTGCAATAGAAGATAAGGACTGTATGTTGTCCACACAGGATGGGGGCTGAGACTTTGCTCACTGAGTATAGAAGGGAAGGATAAAAGTTTTAATTGGTTATATTCAATGTAGATAAATTATTGATTGAAATATTTATTAGCATAATCCTTTGGGGAAACAATCAAGAAATATCTATTCCCATTCATACACTGTGGCCCAGGAATCCTGTATTTTATCAGTGGTTGTCTTCCCAGGTAATGATAAGAAGTGATTTATTTTCTATTTTTATTTCTAATTTTAGAATAGGAAGGATGAGCACATTATAATCGGACAAAATACATTTTATTCTTCAAAAAAATATAGGCTTAAAATTCCTGAGTGCCAAACCAGAAGAATTATCCAAAATCCCAACAGTACAGTGCTAAGACCTGGATCTGTCAGCCTTGGTTCCACGGTGTAGGGTGTCAGACAGGTGCCCACCCTGCCCACCTGACCAGGGCGTGATGAGGGGCAATTAAGGAATGAAAGTGAAAGTTCCTCTCTGAAATCCTCACCTCTGATTTCAGTGGAAATTCTGTCCTTTTTATCTTCACCTACTTCCTCTCATTCGAATTCTTTTCTAATTCCTTCCCAGTTCAGTCCACGTCACCACTGTCCCTGGAATCTGCAGCCCCTGCCACTCCTGGCAGCGGTGCAGCAAACAGGTCCTCACCCCACCGATTTCCCGGAAAGCTTTAGAATGACTGTTATCACTATGTCTTCTTATTACTTTAACTCTGGTATCACCAGGTATGTCCCTTAAGTTTTCAAAATATGAGACATAAAATTAGAAAGTAAAAATACCCTGTAACTTACCCACACCTACACTGGTGCCCAAAAGTAACTATTTTAACATATTGTTGATGATCTATATAGAAATATAGACCTGGGTATATCCCAGAAACAAATTATAATTGATATAATGTTTATTACATTATACTTATTTTATGTAAGTTAATATATAATTAAGCATAATTTATAATTTATATAAATATTTATAATTATATAAACATAATTGATACAAATATATAATTAATTATGCTTTGATGTATAAGTAATATAATAGTATAACATTTATACTATAATAATATAGGTACAAATAATGATTATATAATATTTATGGAATAAATATTAATAAATATTATCATTAGCATTAAATATATTTCTAAAATATTGAATCATACTATACATGGTATTTTGTCACTTTCTCCCCACTTAACATAACTTGGAAAACTTTCCATATCAGCATTATATTCCTGATTTTCAGCAGAGCCATATTTTGGATGGACCATTTGTATCTCCTTGTTTTGATTTGCACTTTATTTTGTGAGTGAGAGAAACTTTTCCTACACTTAAAAACATTTTTTCCCCTATTTGAGTTCTTCTTCTGAGAATTGCCTGCTAGTTTTTCTATTGGGATCTTTATTCAGTTTCTTACTGATTTTTAGAAGGTCTTTGGATATTAACCCCATGGTCCCTTGTATGTTTTTATAAATCATCCTTTTCCTAGTCTGTCATTTTTCGATTGATTTTATTAGTGGCGATTGTTTTTTATAAGCAGAACATTTTAGAAACATTGTGTGGTCCAGTTTATCAGTCTTTACTTTGAAAAAGAGTCACTGAGGAGAGATGGTCCCTGCTCTGCTTCTGGGTATGGTCACATCCCAACACGACTCCCAGCGCTGACGCTACCAGGTTGTGATCATCACCCACAAAGGTCCCCCTTTGGGCCCTTCCTATCAATACATCTCTCCAAGACAACCACTTTTCTGATTGTTTTTAGTTTTATATCGTATTTCCTCTTCAGAACTTTATAGCAGTGGGATCATAAAGCTTGGGGTATACATGTCCATCTTCTTGTATTCAGCACAATGTCTGTGAGATTCATCGTGGCATCATGGCATTATGGCCACCAGTTTGTTACCTGTTCCTGCTGAGCATATTCCATTGTGTGTATAAACCACAATGTGTTTATCCATTCTCCTGTTGATGGACATTTGGGTGGTTTCCAGTTTGGGGCTATCACAAAGAGAGTTACTATTCACATTCTTCTACAAGTCTTTTTGTAGCTGAATATTTTTATTTCATGTGGGTAAATGCATAGGAATAGAATTACTAGGCTATTGGGTTGAGTAGTTTAATTTAATAAGAAACTGGCAACGATTTACCAATGCGTTGTACCATGGCATACTTCTGCCAACAATGTGAGTTTCATTCTGCATCCTCACTGGTATTTGGAAATGACAGTCTTTTTAATGTTAGCTAGTCTCGTGGGTGTGTATTGGTTTTAGTTTGCATTTGTCTAATAACTAAGGCTATTGAGTGCTTTGTAAGATGTCTGTTCTTGCCCATTTTTGTTTTTCTTTTTATTATTGAGTTATTCTTTATATTTCTATATACAAGACTTTTATCAGATATATGATTTGTAAGTATTTTCTCTTACTCTTACCTATTTATTTTGTTAATGGTGAATTTCGTGAGCAAAATTTTTTAATTTGATGAAATCAGTTTATAAATTTTCACCAGTGAAACCAACTAGGCCTCGAGTTTCCTATGTGGGAAAATTTTGATAACAAATTGAAATTCCTAAATAGAGTATATTTAGATTTTCTGTTTCATCTTGTTTTAATTTATATATAATGTTTTGCCAAGACATTTGTTAGTTTATGTTGTCAAATTTATCAACATAAAGCTGTTCACAGTATTCCCTTATTAGCTTATAAATGTCTGTAGGATATGGAGGGATATCCCCTTTTCCAATCCTAATTTTAATAATTTGTATTTTCTCTTTTTTTCCTCAGTCTTGCTAGAGTTATCCATCTTATTAATATTTTCAAAGAACCAGCTTTTGACTGTTAATTTTCCCTATTGTTTATCTGCTTTCTATTTCATGATTTTTGGTCTTATTTTTCTTGATCATTCTTCTTAGGAATTTATCAGTTTTATTAATTTTTTTCAAAGAACCAATTTCTGAATTTCTTAAATCCCTCTATTGTTTGTTTTCTATTTCATTGACTTACACTTATTTTATTATTTCCTTTCTTCTAACTCTTTCAATTTAATTTTTCTAGTAACTTCTTATACTAGAAAGTAATTTTTACCTTTCTTCTTTTTAAATATAACTGTATAAAGCTAAATTTCTCTGTAATCACTGCCTTAGTTATATCCCACGAATGCTGATATGTTGTTTTTTTAATTATATTTCAGTTTAAATATTTTCTAATTTCTCTCATACTTTTTTACTCCTGGATTATTCAGAAGCATATTGTTTAATTTTTAAATAATCAGGGCTTTTTAGATATCTTATTATTTATTTCTAAAACTCAATTCCATTTTGGTCAGAGAACATATTCTATACTTAAATCTTCAAAATATATTATTAATAGAACTTATTTTATGATTGTCATAAAAAATTTAAAAAGCTGTATGTTCACTGTGCACTTAAAATAATGTGTATTTTGTAATCGTTGAATACATTTTTCTATCTGTATGAATTAAGTCAATTTGGTTTGTAGTATTGTTCATATCTTCTATATTCCTACTAAATTGTTCCTAGCTCTTTCTCTGAATTACTGAGAAAAATGGTGTTAAAAATCTCTAACTGTAAGTGTGAATTTCCCTATTTTCCTTTTAGTTCTTTCAAATTTTTCTTCATGTATCTTGAAGCTCCATTGCTAGGTTCATGCACATTTATCGTTATTTTTCCTTATAATTAAGGCTTATATTATTAAGAAATGTTCTGTTAAAAAAATCTGTGACAATTTTCCTTGTCCTGATGTCCATCATATCTGATATTAAAGTACGCTTTCCAGTTTTTTTATGTTTATTGTTCGGTTGGTATGCCTTTTTCCATTTTTAAATTTTCAACCTACATGTCCTTTTTTTACTAAAATAGCACTTCTTATAAACAACATCTAGTTGGGAATAGCTTTTTTCCTTATCCAGCTCAACAATCTTTGTCTTTTATTTGGAATGTTTGGTCCATTTAACATCTGAAATGATTATTGACATGGATATATTTGTCCACTCTTTTGCTATTTTTCCCCTATTTATCTTCTCTTTCTTGTTACCATCTATCTTTTTGAGCTCTCTTTTGTGCTAATGAAATAATTTTTATTCTTCCTTTTTTATTCCACTATTGGATTTTTAGGTAGACTTTACTTTTTAGTGGTATTTTCTTTTTTTTCCACCAGAATGAGTTTGCCTTTTCTGAAGCTATTTTTGTTGTTTTTCTAGGAATTACAACATGCATCCTTAGTTTATCGCTGTCTTTTGAATATTTTATCCTTTATAGAAGGTATAGCCTTGCCACAGTATAGTTCTATTTATTCCTCAAATTTTGTATTCTTGTTGTTATATATATACATATATAGCCTCCATAGATTTTAAAACGTTAATTAATATTATAATTATATTTTTGTTTTAAAGAGCTATGTGATTTTAAAGATATTAAGGGAAAGATAAAATGTCTTTTACATATACTTTCACAGTTAACAGTTCCAGTGTTCTTCATTCCTTTCTGTGGATCTGAATTTCTATCTGGTATTATTTTTACTTCAGCCTGAAGAATTTGTTTTAGAATTTTCTTAGTGAAGATTTGCTTCTAAAAAATCCTGTTTTAATTATCTGAAAATATATTTATTTTACCTTTATTTTTGGAGTATATTTTCTATGGATATAAAATTGTAGGATGCCTTTTGTTTTTCCTTTACTTTAAAGATGCCATTCCATTTTTTAAATGGATTCTATTGTTTCTGATGGGACATTAGCATTTATATATATTATAGTTTCTTTGTATATAATATGTGATTATTCTCTGGCTACTTTTAGGATTTTCTCTCTATCTTTGGTTTTCAGCACTTTGACTGTGATGTGCCTAGGTTTGGTTCTCTGTATTTTTCCTGTTTACATTTTGCTACTTTCTTGAAAGTGTATGTCGATTTTTTTTCCACTAAATTTAGGAAATTCTCTGCTATTATTTCTTCGAATTTTTGTTCTGCTCCATTTTCTCTATTTTTTCTCTTAATATTCTCTTACACATTATTGACCTTCTGTTCATTTTGTTTCAATCTTTTCTCTCCATGTCTTTACATTGGATACATTTTATTGATCTGTCTTAAAGCTCATTGACTTTTTCCTTTGCTGCTCCACTCTGCTAGGAAGCCCATCCAGTCATTTCAAATATTGTACATTTCATGTATTAAATTTTCATTTGATTCTTTTTTATAGTATTTCTTTGCTGAATTTCCCCTTCTTTTATTCATTATAACCATATTTTCCTTTAAGACTTTAAACATGTTTATAATAACTGTTTTAAAATCTTATCTGCAGTTCCTTATATCTGGGTCATTTTTGGACCTGTTACTAATAACCAAATTTTCTCCCCCTTATGGGTCACATTTTCCTGTTTCTACTAATTTTTGAGATGATATGTTATAGGGATTTTAGGGTTCTATTGTGTTGCTCTAAAAGTTGTTAAAGTTTTTTTCTGGCAGACATTAAATTCTGTCAAACTATTTTGATCCTGTCAGTATTGTTTTTATTCTCTGTGAAGACTGGTCTATTTCAATTTGGCGCCAAATTATAAGTCATGCGTCTTACTCTATCTAGTAAACAGTTATTGACAATTGAATATGCACTGTCCTCAGTGGGGTCTCTTGAATGTAGCTGGAATGGAACTCCAATGTCTCCTAACACTGCCCAACTCCAAATATTATTGTGGAGCAGACCCTCGAGCAGGCCGTCTCTGCTTGACCTTACAGAAACACACCCTGTTGCATGATTGGTCCAATTCTCAGGACAGCGTTCTAGTGAATTCCCATGGGACTCATCGCTTTCCTCCACAGAGCTCTCTTTTCTCATGTGCTTTGCTCTGAAAATTCCAGCTACCTCAGCAGTCTGGAACTCTAATATCAGCCTCCTCAATTTGGCAAGACTGCTGCTGTGCTTAGCTTTCCCTTTCTGATCTGTGGCAGAAAAATACCATTAAGTGGAAAATCAGGGCAATTGTCAAGCAGCTGTTAAGTTTATCTCATATGTTTTCCTTCTTTCAAGGATTATATCCTGTACTGCCTATTTTTCAACATCTGAAAACAGTTGACTCATATTTTGTCCAGTTTTATAATTTTTTGGGAAGGCAAGTCTAGTTACCAGTTACACCATCATGGCAGGAAGGATTAATTTACATATATGGTTTAAAAGATAATTTTGATTATTTTACTGGATATCCAAGTAGCTCTTTCTTCATTTATTAAGGATAGCATCAGTGTGTGTGTTAATTTTTTCATATTTTTTCTCTGCCCATATAATCTATCTCTTTCTCCTTCTCATGAGTGTACATTATCTGTCATACGGTTTGCAAGTTATTGTTTGTTTTATAAAAATAAATATATATAATTATTTGTATATGTATATATATTTATGGGAATATATAATTATGAATAATATATATGTTTATTTTATATCAATATTAATATAATTTTCACAGTCTGTTTTCTTATTTAATAATAAATCTCTGTAAGTCAATTTGCATAGATCTAAATCATTATGTCTAGGCTGGGCATGGTGGCTCACGCCTATAATCCTAGCACAATGGGAGGCCGAGGCGGGAGGATTGCTTTGAGCTCAGGAGTTCAAGACCAGCCTGAGCAACAAAAAGACCCCAACTCTACTAAAAATAGGACAAAAAAAGGAGCTGGGTGTGGTGGCACATGCCTGTAGTCCCAGCTACTCAGGAGGCTGAGGCAGAAGGCTCTCTTGAGCCCAGGAGTCTGAGGTTGCAGTGAGCTATGATGACACCACTGCACTCTAGCTGGGGCGACAGAGCAAAACTCTGGTTCGAAGAAAAAAAAGTATAAATCATTATGTCTAATGGTATGGATATATCAAAGCTTATTCTAGCAATTAATCTTTAAGAGAGATGACTTAGGGAGATGCTTCAAATGCTTCTTTAATAGGGAAATTTAATGATAGTTTATATACTCTTTAAAATTTGTTGTATAGGTTTGTGTAATTTCCCTAGTTTTATAACAGATACAATTTCATTTTCTATTTTCAGTTCTTTTTTATTCTTTTCTGTGAATTTCTGGAAGAGGAGTTATGCAAATTTGCTTTCTCTAGGCCTTTCTCGAAAGTCCAAACACAATATTTTTAATAAATCCTTGTCTGACAAATGAATTAACAATTAATAAGTAAATATAACAAAAGTTTTAGTGGTTAAAAGGACTGAAACCATATTTGTATTCTCTTAGCTACTGTTTTTCAATTTTCTGGTTGTAAAGTAGTACACATTCATTGCAGTGAGCATGTAAATGAGCAAGAGAATATTTTAAAAAGAACCATTTGTAGTTGTATTGCCTAGTGATCATCACTCCATAATTTCTGATCTTTTAATCTATGTATATATTATATATCCAGATATATGTATATCCATCATATGTATAATTCTGTATCTTGCCTTCTATATCTTGCAGTAATGTAGCTTGAAAATTTTACTTTAATTAAATAGCCTTTAAAAGATTCTTTTTAATGAGTACATAAACTTCCATCTGTGATATACCTTGGTTACCCAGTTCCTTGGTCTTGAATATGCAGGTGTGTCTGCTTTTTCACTATTTTAAACACCAGTGAAAGGAACATCCTTATGCATAAACCTTTGTCTACGTCCCATAGTACTTCTCCTTAACCACAGTTACGATGTTCTGCAAAACGGCATCGAACTGAGGAACCCAGGGCATCGCATTTGGATTTAAGTCTTGCCTGAGCCCCAAATGCGAGGTGATTTTAGTTTATAATTTTCAACATATTTAGAGAAAGTTGAAAAAAGAAGCATTTATAGCATGCTTTTAAAAATCTTCATTCCATTGGAAGCCTGTGGGTTCCCTGAGAAGGAGTTTGACTGTTCCTGGCTAGCCTAGCATTTAATCCCAACCTGTCACTGGTTTCTGTGAAGTGAAGTTTCTATTACTTCCTGGATTGCTCTAGTCTATCAGAGGTCACCATCTCCAATTTAGCCTAGATGTGGATGGGAAAATACCCTGTACAGCCCTAGCATCCAAAGAACTTTGGTGTCAAATTCAATTACTGGAGAAGGAGACCTTTTTTTTTTCAAAGGTCTCTGAATCCATTAAAAAAGCTGCTCAGATTCCTAGCACTTGTGCTTATGGTGAATGTATCTTCCACGCAGGCCTTCTGACAGCTTTTTTGTAATTTCACATTGTCAACTGCTTTTGTAGTTGGAGTTTCATTTATTGAAAAAATACCTGAAATGGAAGTAGAGACAGTTATGTCTTTAATATATGTCTGAATGTGTCTGAGTGAGAAGAATATTGTAGGTACATAATGACCCAGGATGATTTCATTTCACGTAGCTTTCTTCTTCTCATATTCCCAAACATGTTGATTTCCCAAATATAAGGTATTATTTCTGGATTGCTGTGGCCACAATTTCCATTAACTCCCTTGTGTGCTTCAAAGGAATGAAAATATTCTCGAAGTCTATTTTCATTTTATTTAAAAATTCTCTTTTGTGGAAATTCCCTAAGTTTCCTTTTGTTCAATTTGGAGAGCTTTTTATTTTCTGTGATTAAGGAATAAATGAATTCATTTTGCATTGAGGAAAATGGTACAAAATAGATATTTTTTCTACGTGAGAAATTTGTTTTTATAATTCCATTTCAGTGAAACTACCTAACAATCATGAAAGATTAGCAGTGTTTTCTTTCTCTGCAATACAGCCTTCTAATTTGTCTGGAACACAAATGAATCAAGAAATGCAGCTTTGCAGACTATTTTGAGTATTACAGTATATTGCTTTAACTCTTGGGTCAGCCTGGGGTGCATAAACCTGCCATTTAAGTTGTTAAGAACTATTTCCAGAAAAGATATACTTTATATTGTGGATCAAGCTTCTCTCTGATCCTTTTAAGTTCCAATTTCATAATTAGAACACAACAAACAATAGAATTCTCACAGAAGAATAAAGACATCTTCTTGGTTTCTTTTCTATTGCCTTTGAACATGGAATAAATGACATATTCTGTAGCCTTGTTAAATCTTCTTTCTTATACTTTGTTATATTTCTGACTATAAGAAAAAGGGAACTACTCAGATGGTGTTACCTCCAGACAAAACTTCAAAAGTTCATACTAAACAGTACTAACTAGTGGCACCCATTAAGAGCTATTTTGGAAAATAATATGCCAATAGGTTTGGCATATGATTCTTTAAGAACAGCTGCCATGTTGCTATTCCATTTATTTTTTTAATGTCTGATTTTACTTTTATTTAAAAAATGTATAACCATCACTCATGTTAAAGTCAAAATTTTCTTGCGGTTCTCATGAACTGAATCTTCCATTCTGATCTGTGTGATTCTGCCTATAATGCTGACCCACCCAATGGAAGAGTTTCATTTGAGACATAGAACATCGAGTTAAACTGGAATCCACAATTGGAGTGGCAAGTTACTCCAACTGTGGCTAAACTGAAACTAATGCCAAATTATCTGGGGAGCCAACTGATTTCCCCAGATATGAATCAGTTGAACATTCACATACAGATTGTTTTGTGAACATGACTTTTCATTTTTTCAGAGACAAATACATGGAAGCCTGTTTGCTGAGTCCTGTGGTATGAACATTTTAGGTTTTTATGAAACTGCCAAACCATTTTCCAGAGTGGCTCTACCATTTGCCTTCCTACCATTCATGGATGAGGGATCCTGTTTCTCTGCATCTTTGCCAGCATTTGGTATTGTCACTATTTTATTTTAACTACCTAATAGTTGTATAATGATACCTCATCACAGTCTTAATATGTACTTCCTTAATGCCTGGTGAGGTTGAACACTGTCTTGTGTTTATTTAGCATCTATATTCCTCTTTGGTGAAATGTCTTTTCATGTGATTTTCCCCTTTTCTTATTACATTTTTTTTTACTATTGATTTTTTTCCTTATTTTAAAATATTTGTCAAATAAAGATTGAACATATTCAAGGTGTAGAATGTGATGATTTGGTGTATGTGTGTGTATGTGTGTGTGTGTGTGTGTGTGTGTGTATAGTGTAATGATTGCAACAATCGAATTAATAAACACATCCATCACCACTCATGTTGTGTATTAGATCCTCAGAACTTATTGACCTTATAACTGAATGTTTATGCCCTTTGACTATTGCCTGATTTCCTCCATTTCCTAGTCCCAGACAACTACCATTCTATTCTCTGCTTCTGTGAGTTCCACTGTTTTAGATTCCACTTATGAGTATGATTATATAGCATTTGTCTTTCTGTTATCTGGCTTATTTCACTTAGCATAATGTTCTCCAGGTTTGCCCATGTTGTTGTGAATAGCATGATTTCTTCATTTTTTATGGCTAAATAATATTTCATTGTATGTATATACCGTAATTTCTTTATTCATCCATCTGTGGGCATTAAATTGTTTCCATATCTTAGCTATTGTGACTAACGCTGCAATGAACATGGGGTACAGAGATAGCTTCAAGATACTGATTTCATTTTCTTTGGATATAGACCCAGAAGTGGGATTGCTGGATCATATGGTAGTTATACTTGTAATTTTTTGAGGAACTTCATGCTGTTTTCCATAATTGGCTATAACAATTTATATTCCCACCAATAGTGTATGAAGATTTCCTTTTCTCCATACTTTCACCATTTACTTGTCTTTTTTGATAGCCTTCCTAACATGTATGAAGTGATATCTCACTGTGGTTTTGATTTACATTTCT
>CAUYSK010083380.1:0-57125 GCA_963575035.1 Avahi laniger | reverse complement strand
TGACTCCCTTGCCCACACCTGCAGCCTCCACCTCCTGCCTTATTACTCAGGCCAGAGACACGTGGTCCTCCTTCTCCTGCTCCTCCATCCAGCCTTGCCAGGAGCTATGTCCCCTGCTGCCCATAACCCCGGGACTAACGTCAGAGGAGGAGAGATGAAACGGGAGTGTGTGGTGGGGAATTTCAAACTAGAGCAATGAACAGCGTCGATGGTGTAATAGAGAGTCAGCAGGAGCAGGTGAGTGCAGTCACATCGATTCACAATGTCTCAAGAACTTTAACGGTTTTAAAAAATTTATGATGAATGAACCATAGAGAGCTGGGATGTGGAAAAATTTGGAGGGAGGTCAAGGCTCTGCCCCCGACGTGATGTAAAGTGTGGAAAGATTGCAAGAGGAGAGCGGAAACAATGTGGATGCTTCCGTGTATCTGTGCCCCAGCTGGTTTTCATTCCTGGAAATGCACCTTTTCCTTGCCTTTATTTTTGTCACTGAATGCTTTTGTGTGAGACCTTTGGGTGCATGGCCCCTCCTCCATCCAGATGTCCACATTCTCCTCCTTTTGAGGCTCAGCTCAAATGCCATGTCCTCCTTGCATTAAACCCACCAGTTACAGTGTGGTGGCTTCCTTCAAGCCACCCCAGTCCCGGCACATCAAGCTCTCCCCATCACAGGCACCGCGGGGGCTCCCTGACTCTCCGGCCAGCTCTGCTGCTGGCTCTCTCTCTGGTTGTAGGGGTGGGGACCAGAGGGGAGTCCCTGAGTGTTTGTAAATGAGTGTGACAATGATGGAGACGCCAGCGCAGCTACCCACGCAGCTATCGTTGTGGGCATTCTGTCTGCCTCCAGGAGGCCTCGGAGTGAGGAACTCCTGTGGCTCTTGTCCCATTCTTCTCCTTCAGGTTAGGTGTGTGGGTGGGGGTCAGAATTCTCCCTTCTCCCAACACCAGGTCACAACCTGCAGTGGGACAGTGACAGCCCTTTTGATTGACTTGGGTTTGAGTTCATCTTCCCCTTCTCAGGAAGCTGGCAGTGGTCCAGAGGGAGCCGGCCAGGCAGAGATTATAACACAGGTCTCTGCTGGCCCTTTAAGGGTGGTGACGCTGTGCTGCCATCAGAGGAGCGTCATAGAGGGACCAGTCGTCAGTGTCCAAATGGACAGCTCCATCTGCCCTTCCCATGAAGCTTCTCAGTGGCTCTTGCAAAGACAGCAGCTCTCCTGTCCATTTGCAGGTGGCCTCAGCTTAGACCAGCTGTTGGCGACTCCCTTAGAGAAGTCCCCTTCCTCTCTCCACCCGGAAGCATGTCTGCCTTTGGAACTTCCACAACCAGCTTCACTTATCGTCTCTGCTATTCCATCCCTTTTACACAAGCATCTCGCAGACCAGGCTGGATTGTCCTTGAGGACAGGACGCATGTTTGAAATATTTTCTCAGTGTGTGAGTGGAAAATTAGAATGCTCTAAAACCATATCGGTCCTATTAAGCCAGTCTCAGTTAGACCTGGAATTCACCTTCATGTTCCAACTTGTTTCATCCTAGCTGCCCCCGACTCTTGAATCTTTTTGTGTTGTTATGATGAGCAGATACAACATTTGCTGCACCACATAGATCCTAGGAAACAATATCACCAGGCTTTCTTAAAAACTCAAAAGCCACATAGTTTAGTATCTGGAGACCAGGCACTTCCTGGGCTCACCCCAGGATTCCCGGTTTCCACAGGAAGCATGTTATGGATTTTTATTTCTGTGCTGGAGTTTCGTAATAATGCTGTCTGGGAGCTGGGGGCCTGGGCCGTGAGATTTCTCTTGGTACTTCACCCATTCGTAGGCCAATATCCATCCTCGAGTGCTAAGACTGGAAGAGCAGGCTGCAATGCCAAACACTTGTTTTGAAATTCTTTAAACATTATAATTGAAAGTCCTTATTTTTCTTGCTTTGCAAACGATTCTCCCCAGAGCCTAGAAAGAGCTCCCTGTGATCCTGGCAGCCGACTCAGACTGCTGGGTTGGGAAACTTGTCCTGCCTGGATCTGGGAGCTGTTCTGTGCCTGCCGCCCAAGAGTAGGGGACTCCGGGGAATGGAAATCTAAAGTGTGGGCCTCTTTTAGAGCAGTTAAAAAAAAAAAAAAAATCAATGGCTCTGGCAGAACAAGGGTGGAGAGAGGACAACCTGCATCTTGGTTCATAAGTGCAAACATCTCTGTAAGTCGCTGCTTCTGCCCTCCCTCCCCCGCCCCCAGGCCGGCGTCCATGCAGGAGCCAGAGCGGCACCAGGAGCAGGTTTAAATTTGGTTCCGCTGGTAAGGGTAGGGCCCCATTCTGAGCACAAATCACAGGGGACGGGAGCGCGGTCGCGGGAACTTAATGGGATCACCCTACATTGTAACCCCTGCCGCACATACAGACCAGGAGAAGCCTCTGTACCCACTGCCAGGGACACTGAAATTGCTCTGCACTCTGTCAGCTGGAAGCGTTTTCCGGTGTGCTGTGTTAGTGTCTGGAGCGCTCCTAGTTCAGGGCAGCTGGGCTGACCTTGTGCAGGAAGGAGTGGCCTCCGTGGGCCGTCTCCTCATCCCCCATCGAGCTTCGCTGTTGTGGAGTCGGGGCCACAGATTTAATTGGTGGCTCTGTTTGCTCCCATGTGACCTCCCTATAGCAGGGCTTCCACTCTCAGATCTTCCCAGACCCTCATTTTAAATAAATCTCTAGTCATCTCTTCCTGGCCCCAGCAGCTCTGGAGACAGAGGGCCGCCTCTCAGATCCTGGGATTGACGTTGAGGCGTGGACGCGTGTATAATAAGTGTGGCTGTTACGTAAATCTTAGGTCTCCAGAATAGCTAATCAACATGCCCCGGCACAAGCAAAGAAAAGGAATATACATATATATATGCTTCTCTGAACTTGTGGCTGCTCTTGGCTGAACAGTCCACGTCATCAAGCTCAGAAGCATCTCTGTCTTGAAGGCGTGGAGAGGCAGAGGCAACTTGCCAGCGGTACCTGAAGAGACCAGGCACCTCCTGGGCTCACCCCGGGATTCCTGGTTTCCACGGGAAGCATGTTATTGATTTTTATTTCTGTGCTGGAGTTTCATAATAATGCTGTTTGAGAGTTGGGGGCCCGGGCCATGAGATTCCTCTCAGTACTTCACCCATTCGTAGGCCAATATCCACTGAGCACCTAGTACTTGTCGCACACTCTGTACTGAGACACAGAGATGAGTGACATGCTCCTTAATGCCGGCGAAGCCCTGGGAGCAGCGCGGGAGAAAGTTATGTAAACTGTGGATTGTAGTGTAATGTGATAAGTGCGGGTGTGTGTCTGTTTGCAACACGAATGTTTCTAGGCCTTGCCAGCTTGTGGGTACAGATGAGGTCAAATGCACCGTCAGAACTCGAATTTCTCCGGCCCCTGCTCCTCCCTGCCAATGCGCAACCTCAGCCAGTTGTTTCCGTGAGTCCCTGGGGTCTCACTCATGTCCTCTGGCTATGGCCCCTGTGCTGTCCCTTGCCCCTAGATCCACATCTGGGCCTTGGCTTTCTGCCACCTGTGTTCTCTGGGTGATCCCCGGGCTTCTGCCAAAGGCCTGCCTGCGAATGCTCCCAGGCCAGCGTGGTGCCTTGGTCTTCACCCACATCCCTGAGCTGAGCCACCTCTGTCCTGGGTGACATTTCATCACCTGGGCATGAAGCCCCGTGGCTGTGCTCCTGTGTCTCATGCAATCCCAAGAAAACAGCTCCTTGGCTTCTGCGGGCAGCTCCTTTTTCTGCAGAACTTGGACATAAATCCATGGGGCCAGGTCCAGGGTCCAACATCTCTGACCAACACAATAAGCACCTCCTCTGTGCCACACCCCCAGGTAGTAACTGCGCGAGTCTCTTTCTCTCACCTCCTTTCTGCTGTGCACCACCTCCTTAAATGGACCGCTGCTGCCAGCCACTGGTCAGCTCGTCGGACACGGCCAGACGTGATGCCTTGTAAGTGTTCCTTTCCTTCCCGCTCTCAGCATTTTATTTCAGGCCTTCCTGACCTCACCTGGACTATTGCGTAGTTTCCTGCTTGGCTTTGTTGACCCTGCTCCCCTGCACGCTGTACCCAGAGTTGCTTCAGTAAATGACCATCCTCGGATGGGGTCTAGTCTGAATTCTGCCTTGTATAGAATTCCTCTTGGTACTTAGAGCAAGGGCCCAGGATGTTATTAAAATGACACTGCTAATGCTTGGGACCTCAAATATTTTTACATATGTGGTTTTTGCCTTACCCTCTTCCAAACGGAATTTGGGTTTTTTTGTTTTGTTTTGTTGTTTTTTTAAGGGACAGAGTCTTGCTCTGTTGTCCAGGCTAGAGTGCAGTGGCCCAATCATAGCTCACTGTAGCCTTGAACTCCTAGGCTCAAGCGATCCTCCCACCTCAGCCTCCTGAGTAGCTGGGACTACAGGCACTTTCCACCACGCCCAGCTAATTTTTCTGTTTTTTGTAGAGACAGGGTCTCGCTATGTTGCCCATGCTGGTCATGAACTCCTGGCCTTGAGCGATCCTCCTGCCTTGCCCTCCCAAAATGCTGGGATTATAGGTGTGAGCCACCACCCCACCTGGCCCTCCAAACAGAATTTATTTCAGTTGATTCCATTAACCGTTCTAGCTATTCCCAATACATCAATATCAAGGGAAAATGGCCATTTTGAATCAACATCTTTATTTGTTCCACCTGGATATCTATAAATTTGAAAGGATTAGAACTCTTACGGAGAAGGTGGTCCTTACCAAATTTCAAAAAGAAAGATTGGATTTAGGCCAACCATAACTTTATTCACCATGGGCTTCAAGGACTGTCTCTGAAATGGGTTTACTGGGAAATGAAAACCTGCCCTGGTGCATCATGCATTGATGGAAACCACTGGGCAAACAGAGCCGTGAGCTGTGAGAAGTCGGGATATTAACCAGCCAGCCCTGGATGAACCACAGCGTGACATAAGACACCAAGGTAGTGAGGCTTCCTCGAAGGCTTGGCTCTTAGCCTTGACCAGTACAAAAAACCTACCTTACTAATCATAGCCTTAAAAAAATGTTTTCCTAAGACCACAAAGAACCATAAATACTTCCTATGTATTAAAGTAACACTTAGGAATATTTTTATTACAATGCATACAATTTAGATTTTTCTCATTATTTTCATTTTAGAGGAAAGAATGAACTTCTTGCGGCTTTTTGCTTAGTACCTGTTCCACCAGATTTTGGGACTCAGACACTGGGCAGTATTAGAGGACTGGATCCAGAGGGCACTTTGCCTGCAGAGCCAGGCACTCTTCCTCTTGACTCAGGTGCTCCACCCTGAGAGATGCCCAGGACATTGCCCAGAGAGAGGGAAGCCAGGGTCTGGGCAAAGGACACCACCTCATCTGTCCCCTTTATCAAATAAAGGAAATTTCATCATTTTTCCGTACAGTACTTTGTTGGAAGGGAAGAACTATAGAAAGAGATTCCAGCAGGCTGGATTAGACGAGGAAATCTCCACAATGGGAAAGGAAGTTGCCCTTGTCTCTAAAGGGTGGGCAGGATTTGGACAGCCAGAGGCGAGCTCGTGCCTGTGCCGTGGGAACGAGGGATGCCCAGGACAGCGGCTGCAGCCTCGCCACTGAAGAGGGACCGTGTTGGGAAATAGTAGGAAGCGAAGTGTCTAAGGCAGAGCAGGGCTTTGCTATGGAGGCCCTGAGAGCCAGGGAAAGAAGTTGGGATTTAACCCTGCAGGAAGCTGGAAGCCATGGAAACCTTTTCAGCAGGAAAATGACAATAACGAGACAGATTTGGAGAGGAAGAACCTGGATTGGGGGATGTTGTAGTTTGAAACGGGAAGGGTAGAGCAGGTAAATGTGGCTGCATTGAGAAAGACTATGTGAAAAGATAATTTACAGGAAAAAAAAACAAAAAACAAAAACGTTGAGACATGGAGACTGGTTTGTAACGGGAGGGGAGGAAAGCAATGTTGAAGATGCCACCAAGGTCTGGCACGGTAGAGACCAGGGCTACCAAAGATACGACAAGGAGCTGGTCTGGAGGGAGGGTTATTATGGCTTTTGTTGTGCCTGTGTGAGTTTAAGAAGATGACGAAAAGCCCATCAACGTGGAACTCGGTGGTGGGGCTGCTGCCTGAAGCCCTGGAGACAGGATCTGCCTGGAGTTGATGATCGAAAGAAACAATGAACCTCTTAGAGATTGAGGAAAGGAGAGCAGGACCCCAGCCTGAGCCCTCGCCTGGAAGTTGAAGAGGAGGCTGTGAAGGAAACAAAGTGCTCCCCGCCAAGACTCCCTCATGCTGTAGGCCACCTGCCGTCCTCTGCTCGGGGCATGGCCGCCATCGCTAGCGGAACTGTCCCAGCCCCAGCTCGCTGCTGGGAGAAGCAGTACAGAGCTGAGAGCCAGTGGGCACACTGATGTGATTTACTGTTATTTGACCTACTCACTTGGGTGTCTAGTTTAGGGCATAATTTCAAACACGGTGCCCTCTGTCAAACTCAGCATCCGCATTATCAGTTGCTTAAGCCGATGCTTTAGAAGGGCCCTGTAATTAGGGTTGCCAGATGTAGCAAATAAAAGTATTGAATGCCCTGTTTGATCAGAGAAACAATGGACTCTTTTTAGTATAAGCATATTCCAAATATTATATAGTATATACTTTTACTAAAAAATGGTTATCGTTTCTCTGAAATTTAAATTTAACTGGGCATCCTGTATTTTATCTGGCAATTCTCCTATCCTCTGATGACTCTTCTGACCTCAACTCTAAGGGGGCCATGACCAGGCCTTTTCCTGCTGAAAAGCCCCTTTCCCCAAGACACATTTCATTCTCTTTTTTCCTTCCCTCCCTTAGAATCAGATGGTGTTACTCAGAAACAACAAGCAGTTGTCCTGCACTCACCATGTGCCTAAGAGGGCACAAGGCATTTTTACACATATGACATCAATGGTTTGCAACTGGTTTGGGGGATATAGCAGTTGGAAATCTGGTGCTTTGGGTAGACCATATTGAATTTGAAATAATTTTATCAGCCATCGAAATCATATGATGGTATTTGCAGACATGCAATAAGACATTGTAATAGAAAAACACACATATATCCAAAGTGGAAGCATCATGTTAGGCGACTCCACTGATGTTTTTGAGGGATAATTTGTTGAAATATTTAATTTTGTTCTCCCTGTTGTCTTACTACCTTTGTCATTCCTGAGAAACCAAGCTTTTGTGTTACAAGGCCAAAGCATGATTTCTTGGTACCCATAAGACAATCCTGCCTGATGCTTTGTTTTTAAGACCCTTTGAGTAGAATTAAACTGGGTGGTCCAGGAGAGGAAGGGAATGAAGGAAAATGTTTACACTTGAGAAGCTGAGTTGGCTTGCTGTTGGTGGGATATTCCATGAAGCTAAGAGGAGGGGCTGGTTTTAGAATTTCTAGGCATGGGAGGTCCTGGGCCCTGGAGGGGTCTAGAATGAGCCACGGGGGCATAAAAAAATTATTTTGAATTCCTCAAATCTCTTATCTGCTTAAAAGTGGAGCTTCCCAAAATAACTCAATTGGGATAAATTCCCTTTCTGGAAGCAATTCTAATCTCTTCTTGGAGATGAGAAATTGGCACCACACACATAAATAGATACTGTCGCAAAACTATCATACCTCCCACTTATCCTCCGATGGGCCCGTTTATTTTTCCAAAAAGCCATTTGCTTTACCATAAGTGCCCTTTCTTCCCTATTCTAAGAAGTCATTTGTTCTCCCAGAAGGGCCTCTCTGTCCCTCCTTCCTCCCTTATTAGGATAGTATATAAGCCCCAAATTCTAACTGCCTCCTTGAGTCACATTCCTTGTGAATTCCAGTGCATATGTACTTATTTTCTGTTGTTAAACTGTCTTTTGCCAGTTTAGTTTGCACATCCCCAATGACTGAACCTAAGAGTGTAGAGGAAAAGTTTTCCTCCTGGCCAGTCCCCTCTTGGGCCAAGTGCCTACAGAGGATTGTGGCATGTTGCCCATGGAGCAGGGGGGAAGGTCCCATGGGTGGGTCTGTGGACATAGTGACTATAAGGAGGCATCTCTGAATTCTTTCAGAGTAGAATGTCCGGATCTTGCTAGGCACCCAGTGTTCAACAACAGCGGGAGGAGGAGGAGTGTTGGCCACAATGGCAGCCTCCACAGCTCAACTTCCTGGTACATTCCTTCCCTCCTCCTGGCTTCTCCACATCCTGGTACCATATAGCACTCACAATGCCATGAAGGTGGGAAATACTCCCCAATAATGATTGAGACTGAATTTCTTACCAGCCAGGCAGGTGGAGACCAGAAACAGAGTAAATTTAATTCAGAAAAATAAAAAATTCTATTTTTGCCTCTTGGTGTTACAGACTCACATTCCTTCCCAATTTTTCTTTTTATTCATTTTTTTAGTCTAAGAGGTCACAAAAACTACAAATTTAAGGAAAATCTACTGGAGAGAAACTTAGAGTTGAGACAATCCTATCCATTAACTCACCCCTGGGGTTATAAAAATATCACCATTTAAAAAAATTTAGCAGCTGAACACCTCCGTTAGTTCAGTGCCGTAGGAATGCATTGGAAAGCTGTGTGTTATCTCATAGTGTAAGGCTGTGTACGGGACGCTGACATTTAAAACCCAATGTCCAGCATAATACAATGACGTTATTTATAGACCAACAAAGGTCTAGGGCAAATGTGATGCATAGGGAGAAATAAAAAGAAGGAAGGGCCAAGTCATAGAAATCTGAGGCTGAACCGAGGAGGAAACCCCCCCAGCAAAAATCCGAGACACATTGAGCTTTTGTAGGGTTTGTGTTGAGCAGGAAGTTGAGATGACTCACTGTATCCTGTTGCACTTGCCCTATGATTCCATTTATCCCCTCCAAGGTTTTTAAAGCCCTGATTTGTGTAGAGAAATCACACAGCATGTCAAAGAATGACTATGGTCTGTTTATTACATGCCTGTATTTTTTTAAAAACATACCATGGTTGTCCTTGTCAACATCTAAATCTGACTGAGGTCTCTCCTGCACGACCTTGCCTTAGAGGCCAGGTGCCCTCCCGTGGGGAGGTGTCCAGGGTGAGCTTGCAAGGGTTCATGTTCCCTTTGGAGAACCTGGATGAACAGGGGAAACTGCCAGCTCTTGTCATGTGTCTTGTTGACAGGAACCTTCCTTAGATGACTATTCAAGAGCAGCTTAAATTGCTCTGGCTTTTCTAGTTACCAGCCTTAGGTCTTGAAGGGGATGGTGAGGATGGGTCTGGCTGGGAGAGAGAGAGAAGGAGAGAGAAAGAGAACTCTCCACCATGGAACAGGGTCAGCAAGACAAATCCACTTTTTGTTTTCTTTTTTGCTCTTTTCCTAATTGCCACTTACTGGGGTTATTCCTTTCCTAGATGGGCCTTCACTTTCCTCTCCCCACAAACTATTATGATATAAAAATTAAAGCATGATATCCTGGCTCACCCATTTCCTAATAATGGGATGACCTGAGCTAATCAATAGAGGAAATGCAGGAATGAGCCAATCTGCGGTCCTGTCTGAGAGCATTGAATTAAGTGGTATGTGTTCAGGGTGGAAAGATGAGATCATTTAGAAATGAGTTTCTTTTTTGTTTTTTAAATCTTTGGTTAATTATAACTTACATTTAGAAAACCAATTTGGAGGAAAAAAATCAATTTGAACTGAATTTTTCCCCCTTAAATCCTCATGACTCTTTAGGTGACAGGATACTATAGAGATAAAACTTGGAATTAGCTTTTAAAAGGAAAAAAAAGGACGATATCATCTGTCTGCTAAATATATGGAAACAACAACAACAAAAACTCCATTATTCACCTGGCCTGGCAAACGGGTTTACACATTTTGTCTTTTCTGTCCGCCCTGA
This sequence comes from Avahi laniger, assembly GCA_963575035.1. NCBI lineage: Eukaryota > Metazoa > Chordata > Mammalia > Primates > Indriidae > Avahi > Avahi laniger. Next base: position 47,214 of record CAUYSK010083380.1, on the reverse strand, counting down.
TGTTTGTCAGTGGTAGACCAAGAACTGGTCCAAGGGCCATTCCTGTGGTGGTATTGGTTAGAAACTTTTAACAATTTCAAGTTCTGGTGAAATGCCTCAGGTGAATCAAGAAAGAATTTTTCCTGAGTTTAAGGGGCTTTCCTGGGAGGTACTGCGTTTTGTGGCTTGACACTTCATCACGTAACCTGTAAATCTGGTTTCTTTTGAAAACAAGCCCTAAGCCTGGAACTTTCCATGCTAAGACTCCACGTCAGTTTCAAGAAGGCCTCGTCAGACGTAGCTGAGTAAAAACAATACTCTGTATGAATGGTTACTGCCGTTCTTTCTCACTGGGAAGGCTGGGGACATCAAGGATAGGACGTCCTTTTTGTACAGTGGGGATGTTTCTCTGCGTCTCAGTCTTTTCATCAGAATGAACGAGGAGGAGAAAAGCTTTTGTGGAAAACATTGGTCATGCCGTAATTCGTGCTCAGTCATCTCAGAAGTCTTTATGTAACTTCCCACAGTCCTGTCCGAGGGCTTGGGGATACAAATGCATCCGGGGATATAAATGCTTCTTTTTGGATTGTGCAAGTAAGCAAATCAGCTCTGGCAATTTCCGAAGAGCTTGATTTAGTATCCCCGAGTATGGTCCCTGAGTGTCCGTCCCCTGCAGTCCCCACCCACAGAAAGGGCCTCGAGTGGACGGGATGATGCGAGGTAGGACTGGAAACCTCAGGAATGAATGCTTCAAAGAAGGCGTGTGATTATTTCCTTTCAACATCCATTTGTCCCCAAAATGTTGTAGGGCCTGCTGCACAAAAGTTCAACACCGTCTCTTCTTTAGTGTTCTAATTTGTGTGCTAAGTAGCAGACAGCCCAACGAAAGAAAGGCCCGGGGATTTCAAAGCCAAGATAGAGGGCTGGTGGCAGAAAAGGAAGAGCTGCTCCTCTTGGCAGGCCCTCCTCGGCAATTTTAGCTGTGAGACTCCCTGGAGTTTTACATCAGTGCTCGGTTCAACCCTAAAAGAAGTTGCATCAGACGCGGCAACTTTGCTGCTTTGTTTGTGTTCTCTGCAGTGAATGGAGTATTAACAAATGGCTCCCTGGGGATGTTTGTATTATAAAACCCACGCTAGAAAACAAATTGATATGTAAAATTCTTGGGATGGTGTATATGTCATACCATATTCACTGGTGGTATCTACTCTCCTCACAATGTCAGAGGAAAATTTTTAAAAAAAGGTGTGACTAACCTCATTCCCCATTTTTCGTTCACTCAGAACTCTTTGCTTTAAACCAGCACCTAAAACCACAGGTGGATACTTCCACAAACAGACTAGCATCTTTCCAAGAGACGCAAAGACAGCAAGAGAATAGTCGGTTATTTGCCACTGAATAGGGAAGGAGAGAAAAGTTATTAATCAGGCCATTCTCTCTTGCTCCCAGTCAGCTGCTGTGGGGCACCAGAATATTTCACCCCAAAATATGAAGGATTGTTGAGCCGAAGACAATTCAGAAGCAGCAGATGCAGGAAAGCTCTCTGCTGTCCCTCCATTTGTAGGACATAGATTTACAAAGACAAAAGGCTCCCTGCGCGTGCTCTCTACCAGGGAGAACAAGGGTAACCACTGAACACAACTTTGGATGCTTTTTGGCCTGGAGATGGTACCAGAGGAATCCATACAAAGCAGCTTTCCTAACTAGACTTTATCTACCATTTATTTACCTTTTCACAGGTTGCTGGCCCTAGAAACTCAGTCCTTTTCCTCTGTCTTGTCACTTCTTTAAAAATGTACAGTTCTTTGTTAAAGATCCTATCTAAGCTGAAATTCAAAGTTGCCTCTTTGAGAACTACTAATTTTCTGGGTGTCTCCTATGTATGTGAGAAATATTAATATATGTGTTAATAAACTTCTGCTTGTTTTTCTCTTGCTAATCTATTTTTTGTAACAGGAGCCCATTCCAACTAGTAACTACGGGGGCTATTCTTCCCTACGCTGCCTCTTACCGATCTCGGCCTGCCACTTGTGAGATAATAATGAAGAAACGGTGGCCTTTCAGGGGGACCTCAACTTCGGAGCAGACACAGGCAGGGGCCCAGGATAGTGGCACTTGTCTAGTTTACTTTACTGGCTTAAAAGTATGTGGGAGACAGAAGTGAAACTTAAAAGTTAAGAAACACCTAAGTGTAATAACTTTTCTCTTTGCCTTCATCTTTTCCCCCAAACACCTGCAATCTCTAGAGAATTTCACTCAAAGAAACCTTCCTATCTAAGCAGCGGGGAATAGCTTGTAGAAGAGAGGAAAAAAAAAAAAATTCAAGATCTATTCTGTTTCATTGATTGATACCTGGTCTTGTTCCAAAATTGTTGTTAGCTACATGTATAATTAACTCTGCCGCTGACTGCTGTGTTACTTACTCCAAGCCTTCTTCACTGCAGTTTCATCGGCAGCCTTGGCATATCCAAAGATTAATGAAGACGGATCCAAGTCCTTACTATTAAGCAAAAAGCCTCCAAGTACATGATAGTGGACTGCAGCGTTATCTTTGTGGGCATAGACGTGTTGTTACAATTAAAGAAATGTCAGATGAGTCAATTGTGTGTTAGGTAATGTTGGGGTTCAGGACACACTACCCTGGAACATGGCACCTTGGCATTTGAGAAAACAGCAGATTCAGGAAGGTTTCTCTCATCTTCCCCACTGCCCTTCCTTCCTGAAAAAGGTTTGTAAAACTTGGGAAGGATTCCCTGATCTTCCCCTGAAGATCCTAAGACCTTCCTCATTCGAGAGGTGCCCTCCTCCTGTCTGGAGGAAAGAAACATCCTTATCTCTGAAGATACGGAGACACAGAGGAGAAGTTGAACAAATAGGCCTCGCTAAATGCCTCTCCCCAACTTTGTTACTCTTAGATCACAACCCCTTTGTCTAATCATACTTGCCCACGACCATCCACTTTCTTATCGAACTGTACATAACAAATATACAGCTTTGCCTGGTTCCTAGGCTCTTCACTTGGGAAGGCTCCCATGTCACGTAAAACTTACAGTAAATAAATTTTTCTCTTGTTCATCTGTCTTTTGCTATTGGGGCCTCAACCATGAACCTAGTGATGGGTTACAAAAGAAATCTTCCCTCCCTTTCAATACAATAGCCCACTAGTGCTCTCTAAAGGTGCTGGACTTCCCTGCCATGTCGTTTATCAATGAACAGTAGAGAACTAGAGGTGACAAGAGGAAAAGAGGGTGGGAGATCAATAACATGGCCAGTTGGAGCTGGCCGACTTTAAGCAATTCCTGGACCTTGGTAATGGTACAAAAGGGTAGGCAATTCTGGGGCCGCATTCACTCAATCTGTGGATGCTGCTGGGCAGTGTTTTGAGAATAACGCTTTTTCCAGATTGTACTAAAGTATTCTAGTCTTGATGGCCAGTTTTCTAGGTACACCAGACAACTATTACAACCCCGTGATTACAAAAGCTATGCAAATAGCAGGGGAATGTTAATATCACAAAAGGTGATGCTTTTTGTGACACCACCTCTCTTTTCTCCAAAACTTTATTTTATATTCCCTTCACAATTTATCCAATCCCTTTCATAAAAAAATTGCTTTTAGTTGCAATGGAGAAGAATTTTGGCATTTTCTTGACCTGTCCTGTATTTCTCTTTAATTATTTGTGCCTAAAATTGGGATTTTTTTTTTTTTCTGTCAAGAGTATGGAGTGGAGAAGCAATAACTGATTAAAGGGAAGAGTCACTGAAAAACCCATGTCTGCAAAGGTTTGGGTTTTTTCTACTAACATCTCTAACAATTCTCTCACAGAGCTGCGGAAACGTAAGTAGACAGACAGCTGATGTGTGTTCTTAGCAGTTTCTTTCATTGGACAGCCTTGGTCATCGTTATATTTCTCTCTCCAGGACACTTGACTCATTTACCAATCTCATTTCTGGCGATGCGTGTGCTGGAAAAAGCAGCCAAGTGTTAGCACCAGGTGGGGTGACAGGCCAGCTCCCTGCAAGTAGCATTTCTTTAGAGTAAAAGGGACAGTGTTGAACTGGCATGAACAAGGTCCACGGAAGGCTTCCAGGAAGGAGCCAGTAGACAGATGGCAAAATAGACTCAGGGAACCATTGTCCACAGGGGTCTCCAAATAGCCAGAGGAGCTGTGCTCGGGGGCATTATAAACACATCACCTTGTGTTACCTTCACCCTTGTCTACCCAGCGGCAACTCTCTGATTTTTTCCCTTGTTTTTGCAGGGAAGCAGCTTAGTTTTGAGAAAACAAGAAAATGCACCATCACGTTGGCTTCAACTAGCCTCTTGCTTTTTCTTGATTCTCTCTGTTCTCGCCCACAAGCCCCACATCTCAGGTTTGAATGTAGGCTATTGAATATATTTTGCAGTAGATTCTATGTATCTAGGGTATGGCTCCTCTTTCATCATTATCTGCTTTTTCTTTCATCATTCTTCCCTTTTTCTCTGGTCTGCTTTCATCTGCGTAGGGTCGTCTGGGCTGACAAGGTAGACTCTTCAAGAGAGAAGTTGCATTTTTCTCCCTTCCTGCATTAGACATGTGGAAGTCTGGGCTCATTGACTCATTAGGCTATTGAGGAAGTGATGGGTAAAAGTCCCCTATATCTTTCTTCCTTGATAGTGTAGGGGAAGAAAAATAATTTTTTATTCAACCCTTATAGGTTCTTAGTTGGAGTGGACTTCTGCAACAAAAGATTAACACTAGAAAAACAAACAGAACTTTATTAACGTATATATTTCACATATACCCAGGAAATAAGTAGTTTTCCAAGAGGTGGCTTTGAATTCTGGCTTATATAACATCTTCAAAAAACAACTGTAAATTTCTAAAGGAGTGACAGGACAAAGGAAAGGGACTTTGAGTTTCTAGGGGCGGGAAGTTGGAAGAAAGCAAGTAACTGTGAGATAAAGGCTAGTTAGTAAAGCTGGTTCATGTAGATTCCTCTGGTATCATCTCCGGGCCAATAAGCATCTGAAGTTGTCTTTGGTGGTTAACCTTTGTTTTCCCTGGTAGGAGGAAGTGCAGTGTATCTTTTACTCTTATGTACATACAGAGAGGGCAGAGAGCTTTCCTGCATCTGCTTCTAAATTGCCTTCAGCTCAACCATTCTTCATAGCTTGGGGTGGCATATTTTGCTCTCCCACAATATATATCTTTCGTTTATTTCTGGAGCCAGAGAAGGTGGGCCTGTTGTGTTTCAAAGAGTGGTATTTACACATGAGTAACAAAGAACATATTTTGCTGACTATTTTTCACTCTATGAACAGGTGGTCTTGCTGCGGGGCACTCCCTTGAATCTTTAATCGTTGGTCACATGTGAAAGTGTCTGCCTTGCCGACAGAGACAGCAGTTGTGAAGATGGGCTGGCAGGAGAGAACTGAGATGTTCTGGGTTTCCGAGTGGTCGGAGTCCCCAGAGCTTGGGGGAAGAGAGGAGAGAGAAGGCTCAGAAGTGTTGTTGAGCCAGACCAGGAAGGACTTAAAGCCAGGCAAAGAAATTTGAGCTTTTTCCTGAAGGCTAAAGGGGAAGTCTTGAAAGATTTTATGCTGGGACTGAGCAGACTATATTCACTTTTAGGAAAGATAGCTATGGCAGCAGTGTAAAGGATGACTGTTGGGGGCACAGGTGGTGGGCAAGGTGTCTGTTTAGGAGGTGACTGAAGTAACCCACAGGGGAAATGCTGGGGGTCTGAAGCAAGTATGTTAGGAGATGAATTTGAAATATATTAAGAAAGTAGAATGGGTGCCACTGGTTTATACCTTGCCTTACTAATAGCCATTCTCTGCTTTCTCTTTGTGCATGACTTACATGTTTTTGGAGGAGTAAAGGGCCCACCCGAAAACTTAAAGTCTCCCAGACTCCCTTGTAGGGGTGGCTACTGAGATGTGACCTAAAGGATGGGCTTCTGGAAAACTTAAAGGGAACTTACTCAGCTGGAAGTGCCGTAATTGTTTCTTCCTTCTTTATCTTGCTTTCTGCCCTGGACCTTGGGACCTGCTGTCTTGTAACCATCATGTGCTCTTAAGGATGGAAGTTTTGTAAAAGGATAGCAGAGAAGAAAGACAAGAGTCCAGGGGCTTAAAGACATGACAGATCCAATATACCAACCTTGGACATCAACCTCTGTGGGAAAAAAGAAATCTTTTCTTATTGAACCTCTGTGATTTCCATACATTTCTACCTAGCAGCCAACCACAATTCTCAACTGAGACGAGTGTTGATGATTTGGGTAGCGGGATTGAGCAGAAGGATTGAGGATGGACTCTAATTTATTGTTTGACAGATGGGATAGATGATGGTACTCGTTGCAAGATAAGGAATGGGAAGGGCATTTAGGGACAAGAATGATTCATTTCATTTTGCACATGTTGAGTTTGAGGAATCTCTACGGTGGCCAATCTATGTCCAGGAAACAATGGGATGTGGACCTGGGTGGGCGGTATACATCTGAAAACTGTCACTGTATAGATAACAGCTGGAGTCCTGGGAGTGTATGAGGTCATCAGGGAGACCATCTGAGAAAAGGGCCAAGGACAGAGCCTGAGGAGCCCAGCACTTGAGAATGATGTGCCCATGGGCAGGACAGGGAAGAGGAACACCCTGAGTTAGGACGAGGACCTGGAGAGAACAGTGTCACGGACAATGTGGTTACTAATGCCACAGTTAGGAAGGACATAGGAAACAGATTGGTCAGAGGATTGCTCCTTTCTATAAAAAGGCAACTCCCAGAGTGATATTCCCATAGAAGGTGGCCACAGGTGAAATCTGTGTCCTGATACCACCACATTTGTGATTCTCTGGAGTCTTGTTATTGGTTTCATTTTTTTAACCTTCTCTCTCCCATCAACTGACCTATCTCCCCAAGTGTCAAATGATATATTCTATTTAAGGTCAAAGTGAACCTACATGAGTTAAATATTCATTTTAAGTTATTCCTTTATAAAGAGTTCTGGAGGGTCCCCTGTAGCACACTGAGGTGAAATACAACTGAGATTGGATTCTGTGTTCTGTTAATTGAATACATCATTAGACAGTTTCTATGAAGGACTCTGCTATAAGAGGAAAAAAGGCTTTTAAAGAAGGTTGGCAAAGAAAAAGAAAGGCAGAGGGCAAGAGTGCTTTGGTTTGCCTTGTGCGCTGTGCTGGTGGCACCAACAGGACATACCCGTGCTCTAGCTGTGGGTCCCTGCGCTCACGGGTTCTGGTCTTTTTTGGATGCCGGGCTGAGCTATCATGAGATGAATCTGCCTTTTGTATCTGAAGGCAAAGTAGGGTAATATTTAGGATTGTTTTCTTAAACTTTTAATTTATTTTTGTAAGCTAAGAAGTGAGGAATATGTCTTCTGGGGAATGTCTTCAGATTGCATCAGCTGGAGATCTGAGGACCGACTAGCTCACTCTGTGGTCCAGGTCTCTTGAGAATGCCTGTAGAACCTGTTATGCTCTGGGAAGCTTCCTGTTTGGAGTGATGAAAATAATTGTTTTCCCATCTACAGGACAGTTGAGTGGGGAGCTGCAAGGTGAACTCACTGCTTTAGCTCTCCAGTAGTCAGTGCCTCCCTGCGGAACAGTAATAGCCTTCATCTGAAATGTTTTGATTGGAAGAGATCTTACTTGGTATCTCCACGAAGGACCCCTGCTCTGCTTCAAGGAGGCATTCTTGTCACTCAGGAGCTGTGGCTGTCCCTTGGCCCATTAGCCAGCTCCAGAAGAACCAGTAGCAACAGGAGTGTTAAAGAATATTCTGAACATTTACTGGAAACTCACTGGGTGTAAACTTTCTCTTTAAGATGTCACATGATGATAAATTCAAGATATGATACGTGCTCTTGAGTTGCTTAAACTCAATGTGGATGAAGGTTAGAGAGGCAGAGGGAAAGACATTCTAGTTCGAACACATCACTCTTAGGCTAAATATCTATAAGCATATGCATATATAAACACACAATACATCACATGTATAGAGATGGCATAAAACTTCACTTATCTGGTGGTCACATCTTCGGCCAATTCAGCTTTCCAGAAAAAAGCCCAGGTCTTGAAGCAAACACTTTTTTTTTTTTTAAAAGTTACGATTATACAGTTCACATACTTTGCATTGTTTCAAATTCATTTTCCCTTATTTTGAAAATATTCTAGATAACTTTTCCAGAACATCCCAGATCAGCATTGTGGAGATAGGCTCTCCCAGGCAATGGCAATGGATCACCTATAAGGAGAAGAAATTTCTAAGGACCTGACATTAAAGCGATGGTTCCCAAACCTGTCTAACATACATTAGCACCACCTGGGCATCTTTTATTACGTTTTAAACCCTGGCCGTTCCCAAAATGGATTAAATCGCAGTCTCTGGGTGGGAGGGTGTTGGCGATAGGGGAAACACAGGCACTGGTAGTTTTGGAAGCTACCCAGGTGATTCCCATGTGTAGAGAAGGGAGAGAGTCACTGCCTTGAGGGTTAAGGAAGAACAAGTGGATGGTTAATTGTGTAGTATTCTACAGCCATTGTGTAGGGGAAATTGCTCTTCACCATTTCTAAAAAGCAGCCTATACCTTCCTTGGGTGCATGAAGGTGAAACAATGTCCGAAACAGGTAGCAGGGATATGCCCTCCTTCCCTCATCCCTGCTAGCCCTGGGAAGCATCACTGTATTACAAATATAGCCCACAAGAAAGGCCCCTTTCTGTCACACAGGATTTGTCCACAAGGATTCTCAGGAAATGGAAAGACGGAAACTTGTGGACCTTTGAGATGGGGAATATTACAGTCGGCCTCCCTTGGATTATAGCCTTTAGAGAGGTGTTCCTTGCCACCTTGCACAGTGTGGCCGGCAAGAGCTCTCACCACCTTCTACCTGTGACCAGGGAGAACAGACACCCCCGCCAGTCAGAGGATATTACACATCAAGCCCCACCCCCCAGCCATTGGACATTTCTTTCCATGTTCCACAGTTCCTTTTATTTCTTCCTGTCTCCGGCATTGTCTAGAACCTCCTGTTGCCGCACGCCGCTCCCTTGAACTTGCGACTGCTTTCTATAGAAATAAGGATGCACCTGTCCCTTAATCCATTTTTGGGTCCTAAAAATTTCACACAGCCTCAGGCATTTGTTAAGCATCTACCACTTTTCTGGCCTTTTAAGCTCCTGCAGTCACACTAGAGGGTGATGTAAGCTCTGTCCCCCTGCGTGGGGTGGGAAGGGGACAGAGAAGTGGGGAAAACAGAGGGGACTGATGATCTCTCCCCTAGTTGTAGGGATGTGTGGGAGGATGAGGGAGACAAATGAGAGAGGAGAATTTTCAGGTCAACCTGGCACAAAGACATTGTTCGTAAAAGGGTGCTTACTAAAAATAAATGTTTATACTATCATGTTAACTTGTAAAAAAACAAGCTATAAAATTTTATGTTCAATATAATACATTTTTATTAAGGCAGAACTCTCTAAAAATGGATAGGTACAAGCCTGGAAAGAGATACACAAATGTTAGTGGTGGTTGCTTTTTGAATGGTGTGACCACGGGTGATTAGGGAATTTTCCCCCTAACTTTTCACAAGAAAACATATGGCTTTTCTAATTAAAAAAATGAACAGCTATTCTTTTAAAACAGGATGTACAAAATGATGCTCCCCAAGTCAACACAAATATTACAGATTTTGTTTGTTCTTCTCTCTACAGAGTAGAAGCACAGTAGAGGATAATATATGTTAGCAAGACCCATCAAAACAAGGCAGTGAGAACAGTTCAGATATAAATTCTCCTCTCTCTAAAGTAGGCCCAAATTAGTGTCTTGGCCCATGCAAAGAATGCTTTCTCTTTGCTTACTTTCATTTATTTAAAATCTCTGTCATGTAGCACCATGCTTGGCATGGAACAAGTTAATGCCTAATAAATACTGGTCAATCGAATGAATTAAAAAAAAAAACTATTGATGCTTAGAGGCAGAGCTTTGGTGTTTTAGACAAATCTGCTATTCCCCTAAATAATTATGATAAATGACATGATTTCTGTAAAAAAAAAAAAAAAGTTAATGCAGATCAAGTAAGTCCATAGCCAAAGGACAGAGGATGTGGACCGTGTGTTGAGTTCATACTCAGAGAACGAAGGAAAGCTTCACAGACTAGGGAAGACTCAAGCATGATTTGAAGAAATCAATAGAAATTTTATGAAAAGAAATGAGGATGTCCCAAGCATGTGAATTAGTTTGTGCCAAGATCTGATGGCTAAAGAAAGGTGAGCATGGAGAGTGGCCGGGTTGTTGGCGGGAGCAGATGGCTGGGCAAGGAGGATCCTGGCAGGGGTTGCTGTGAGATAGGGCAGGCTTAACTGGTAAGAAAGCCGTAGACACAAAGGTTAGATTTCCCTCTGATGTTTACAAACGCAGAGCTTTTGCAACGTTCCATGGGATAGTGTTCCTAAAGACACGTTCTACTCTCTCGTCCTTGGTTCTTTGGCATAAGAAGAGAAACTTCTTCCAGAGACGTAAGCAGGAGGCAGCTGGAGCTCTCTCCTGAGTGATTGTCCTCGTTTTTCTCTCTCTCTCCCAGTTTCCCAGGCAGTCACAGAGGAGGATTGTTACAGGACGAGCACGGATGAGAAAACTGCCTCCACATTCTGAAGGTGCAGTGTGACCTGGAGCAGTGAGGAGGAAGAATTTCATTCCCTCCATTGTTGTCTGAAAGGTTCTCCCTCTTCCTTAGTTCCCACGCCCCCTCGCTGCGCCTTGAAATTTCCTCTGCTGACCTGTCTTTGTCCCAGATACCCATCGCTCTCCAGCCGTTCGCCCAGACGCTTCCCCCGTCTGCCCTGCAGTCCTGCAGCAATAGCCCTGCTTCTGTCTGCTCCCCGACTTGTCTCCTGAGCTCAGACTCATTTCCAGGCACCTGCTGGACACATCCTGCTAGGTGTCTTTCAGGCAACTCTATCACAACACGCCCCAGATTCAGTGTATTTTCTTCTCCCCCCAGATCTGCTCCTTTTCCGTTCCCAGTCCCAGTTATGGCTCTGCCTTCAAACAGACACCTCCCGTGGCCACCGTACCTGTAAAATGGCTGCTGAATCTCTTGACTTTTCACTCCCCTTGTGCTAATTTTGTCCTTTTAACCTCTTTCTCCTGAACGAGCGTGTTATCTCTCCTGCCTTCAGTTTCTCTCTACTTCTGTCTCTCCAATGTGTCCTCCTCATTTGCTGCCAGAATGATCTTTCTGAAACAAATACGATCGGGTCAGTTTTGCTCGAAAAGCATAAAAGGCCCCACCTTGCCTAAGGATCCAGCTTCTCCATCTGGCCCGGAATGTCTTCCATACTCATCTCACGTCACCTGTACCTCTTCCTCCATCTGCACAGGTCTCCATTCACGCAGAAATATTTTCCATGCCGCAGTCACAACCCAGCTCCCTTCTCCACTTCTACAACTGATATTTTTTTCTGATCTGGTCTTTGTATCACCCCCTGCCGGCAAACCCCGTCTGCAAAATAGCATTGTGCACAAATGTGTCCGTGGCCCTTCCTTGCACTGCTCGAGGTCCCCTCTCTGCGAAGCCTTCTCTGGTCCCTTTTCTGTGCTTCGATTAGAGTTTGTGTAGGGATGACTGACTTATGTGGGCGTGTCTCCTCTACAATATCAATTCTATAGGAGGCGAGGTGTGAGTTTTATTCTTCTTGGTGGAACCAGATGCTAGTGCAGGCCTCCCACAAAGCAAATCTTGAATCACTGTTTGTTGAATGAATGAATAAATACATTCTTCATTCTTGTGACATGTAACTTTTTTTTTTCTGCCAGAAAGATCCCAGTTTCTTTATGACTTTGTTTCTCAAGATTAAATGATTAGTATTCTTATTCCCTTCTCCTTACATTTGCATAGAGGGTGGGTGAGACCCTCCCTGCCTCTGGAAAGAAAACTAAAGGGGAGGGACACTTCTGGCCTTTTGTCTGGATCCGGTCCGGGCAGCCCTCCCAGTGGGTGGGTCGCCCTTCTGCCTGTTCCCTTTGAGTGCGGCTGTCCTCAGGAAACCGACCCTCCTCCGAGGCCCTACAGTAAGTGGCCATCGCATCGGAGATGCTTGCACTGATCTAGGCTTCCCTGCGACTGGGTGTGTGCGTTTAATGATGGTTTTCTTTTGTGGTGGGGGCAGATATTAGAAAACCCATCTGTTTCTAGGTCTAAGCTTCAGACTCCAATCGGCTTTATCAGAAATAAAGCAGATATTTTGATCTCCATCTGTCGGATTCTGAGTCTCTTAATTGGTCCCAACTTGAAGCTGGGTGGGGGTGAGGGAGAGAATTGGGACAGGAATATTATTATTTGTTCTTCTAAACCCCCAATAATTATTCTGTTATTCCACAATGAAGACATGAGGAGTTACTCAAATTCCAGCCATCTGAAGGAATCTTAAGTCACACAACGTTTTGGAGAGAGTTTTTGCTTTATAGGGCAAAGGAGTACCTAAGACAGTACCTTGTACATGGCAAACGCCTTGTACTATTTAAATGAATGAATAAAGGAGTTTGTGGACAGCAAGTTATAGTTTAAACTCACCTACCCTGAGGCAAGAGAAGAAATAGATTTTCCATTTTCATCCATCAGATGGGCAAAGACCAAAAAGTTTAATAATCCACTCTGTTGCAGAGAATGTGGGAAAATAAACAACTTCATACTTTGGTGGTAGAAGTGCACTTTGTTAAAAATAATCCATGTAGGGCAATTTGGGAGCATTTATTTAAAAATACATATGCACACATCCTTTCTGATTCTAGGAATTTGGATTATGGGTATATATACTAGCATGTGCAAAATGATTTTACATACAAGGTGTTTATTTTTACATCATGTACGAAAGCACACATTAAGAAATATTCTAGTTGGTCAACAGTTAGGGAACTTACTAAATAAGTGCTGGTGCATCTTAATGGCTTATTTTTAGTTGTAAAATAAAAAAGGAGGGCATTGCTTGTATACCCTCATGGAATGATTTCCAAGATATTGATAAATGGAAACACTCAAAGAGCACAACATTGAATACGTTGTGCTAACATTTAAAACAGAAGGGAGAGAAAACGCATTTGCTTGTAATGCTTTTATCGGAACATACACAATAGAAGTTGATAACATTGTTTGCCTCTGGGAAGGAGAAACAGATGGTCGAAGGGACAAGGTTAGGTGGGAGACTTTGATGTATACTATCTGTACCTTTTGAATTTTAAACGTTTAATTAAAATGAAAGGTATATACCCACATACACACAAATACATACATGTTGACTTTTATTTATTTATTTATTTTTAGAGCCGGGGTCTCTCTGCGTTGCTCAGGCTAGAGCGCGGTGGCTGTTCACAGGTGCAATCACAGTGTGCTGCAGCGGCCAACTTCTGGGCTCAGGGACCTTCCTGCCTCGGGCTCCCGACGAGCTGGAACTCCAGGAGCGCGCCACTGTGCCCGGGTTGGCTTTTATTTTTATTGACAGGAGTCTTTTTTTTTTTGTGCTCGGAGGATAGTTGGCATTAGTTTCCTTGGACAAAAATCTCGGAGGATAATCCAGGAAGCATGAGTTATCAGGAGGCATGCTTACAGGGATAATTGATTAATGCAGCACAACGGTCAGTGTGCAGGCTCTCAGGTCAAATTACTTAGATTCCCTTTCAGGCTCCAGTACTTTCTGCGTGGCTGTGGACAAGTTACCTCATTACGCTTCAGTTTTCTCTCCAAATGCGGGCTAACGATAGTATCCAACTCCCAGGATGGCTGTGAGGACGAAATGAAAGAATGCATGTGTTAATATACCCTGCAAAAATCCAGGTCCCCATGTGATCCTTCTTAGCTTAGAGACTCCCGAAGAAAAGGAGGAGTTCACAGAGAAGCTTAGTCAAACACAATTCAAGTGTTTATTGTCATTTCTGAAGAAAATTCCAGAGGGAAGTATATGCATAAGAAATAGCAAAACTTTAAAAAAACTTCTTGGCTTTCAACTTGTTCACAGCTGTACTCGAAAAACTCTCTTTAGTCCATTCTCACATCCCAACAAAAAACATGTTTTCCAAAATGCTTTCTTGGAGCTATTTTTTTTTTTTTTTCTGCCAGGGGTTCTCTCTACTGCAAATATAAATCTCCTTCCCTCTCAGGCTTATGGTATTTTTCCTCCAAACTGTGAATTAAGGCCTGTGAGCTGAGGATATGGGAAAATGCCAAGTCAACCAAGTCAGAATTTTACCAGTGGAAGTGGAGGTGGGCAGACATAAGAAGGGATGGAAAAAAGCCTTTATAAATATTTTTATAATAATAAGTTTTAGCCACTGTTACACATGTAAGGAAATTATAGCATTGCCTGGCATATTCTAAGCACTTAATAAATCTTAGCTATTAATATTATTCATAATGACTGCTCTCCCACAGCCTGTTAGTAATAACAACAGCTAACATTTACCGAGAGTCTGCTACGTGCCAAGCACAGGCCTCGCACTTCAGACGGATTAACTCTCGTAAGCTTCCCAGTAACATCTGTAGGTCCTGTTACAAACCCCATTTTATAGATGATGAAACAGACAGAGATTTAGCAACTCGATTGGAGTTGCTAAGGAAGAGGGGGAGGCCGGATGTGAAGTCAGACGGTCTGACTCTAGTTTCCATTTGATGTCCCTCTAATTCAGGTTTTCTCTTTTAATGTGATTATCAGGGAACCAGACAATCTGATCCCTTTGTATTGGAAATTTTCTGAGGGTTTTCTTCTGCTAGTTTTCATATCCTTTGGATTTCAAGTGAGATATATACGTAGGCAGTAAGGATGGTGGGTACCCTCATGTCCTGGGAAGATAACTGCTATTATTATTGTTGCCTTAGCTCTTCGGATGGCTAAGTTTTCTGGTTAGGAACCAGAGAAAAGCTCCTACCAGTAAATTCTAATGAGTACATCTGGTGATTTTCTCCATTACCTCTGCTATTGCCTATTTAAGGAAAATAATGCTAACTAGATAAATTAGGTGCCCTTTACAAATTGACCTATTTTGGGGCATGTACTAGAATTTTTGTCTCAAAGTTGCAACAGGAATCATACAGTGCATTTGCACACCTTGATATCAGGTTGTCCGGGCACCGAATCCACCACTTCAGGGGGAGGGAGCGGGAAGACCACCCAGAATGACGAGTCTTGGCTTTGCTTTGAGTTTCATGTTAGAATTGTTATGTGCAAAGCAAGAGAGTCTCCAAAGGCACGCTTTGCTGAGAAAAAAAGTCTTTCCCAAATTCTAAAAAGCTTCCATCTGCCTGTGAAGATTAGACCTTGGGGGTCTGAGCATAGAGTGTTATTATTTTAAACCATGATGTGGAGAAGAGAGAATCCGACATAAAGAAATTTTCCATACTGCTGGAAATAGAAAACTCTTCCAGTTGAGGGAGGAAGGGGGGGAGGGAGAGGAGAATGTATATGTGAGAGAGATCATGTATGTGCATGTGTGAGTGTGCATGCGTGTGTGTGTGTGAGAGAGAGAGGGAGAGGGAGAGGGAGAGAGAGAGGGAGAGAGGGAAGAGGCGTGTTCTAGTTTCTTCCTCAGAGATCCAATGTCTTGGTGAAGGGGGATGTGTGAGGTGAGGCAGTGGTAAGCGATGAACACATCTCAGATCAGCTGAAGGAAGCTGACACCGAGGGCTGGATTCCTGCTCCACATTCAGAATTGAAAGGAGATCACCTCCCATGGTGCCCTGGGCTGAGTTGGGGCCGCCCCACAGAGAAGAGGAGGGGATGTGGTGTGTCGGTCCAGGGAGCCTTGTGCTGTGGTTCCACACTGCTGCCACACTGGGATTCAGTGGAGAGGTGCACGACAGCTGAGGGGTGGGCTGGCAAACCAGCTGGGGGATGTCACCAGGGGAAGGGCAGAACCCTCCTGGAACAGAGGGCTGGGAGACAACTGCTGGAGTTGGGGTCAATGGGAGCTGCAGCTTGACCCTGGGGTACTGTGGGGCACCTGTGGGCCCGGGGAGAGCTGAGGTTGGAGGCCAGCAGGGCGGGAAGGCTGAGGTCCCTGGAGCAATGACCGGTGGTGCCTCCGCCAGGAGTGGAGATGCTGAGTCACACTGGCCTTGGGCACTTCAGCAACAACAGCAGTGAGGACAGAGGCCAAGGCCCAGATGCAGACAGGAGACACGGCGACCAGAGAGAGTGTGACCCGAGGATGTCCGTTCTCCCCTGCGGGGAGGACGCCTGTGCTTCCCTCCACCCCGGGAGAAAGGGGTGGGCTGAGTCCTTGAGAAAGAGGAGGCAGCTGCAGAACTGAGCATTTACTGGAAGATGTTGGGTTTACCCCAGAGAGACTGTTTTGAGCCTGAATTCTTTCCTCCCTGGCTCCCAATACAGTAGCTGGAACTGAAATTTCTGAGCAAGTTAGAGAAGAATGTAAAGTGCATGAGTGTGTGTGTGTGTGTGTGCACACACTCACATGATGGGAAAAACAGCTACGGGCGGAATGGTGTCCCCACAAAATTCACGTGGTGAAGCCACAACTCCTGGTACCTCAGAATGTGGTTGCATTTGGAGATTTGGTCTTTAAAGAGGAAATTAAGGGAAATGAGGTCACATGTGTGGGCCCTAATCCGACCTGACTGATGTGCTTATATGAAGAGGAGATGAGGACACAGACACACACAGAGGGACAACCACACGAGGGCAGAGGGAGAAGACGGCCACCTACAAACCAAGGAGAGAGCCCTCAGGGGAAACCACCCTGCCGACACCTTGATCTTGGACTTCCAGCCTCCAGGACTATGAGAGAATAAATTTCTGTCTAACACCCCCTCCAGCACCACAGTCTGTGGTATTTTATTATGGAAGCCCTAGGAAACATATACAATAAGCAAACTGTATCAGGATTATTAAACATTAGGATGAAGTCCACAGTTACAGAGGTGCGGAAGTAAGTTATCGGTGTAATGTAGATGGTTAATGCAATGTAGACTGTGGTATAATGTAGATTAGCAACAAAGGAGGCAACATGGGATGGAGAGGCCTGGAGTATTGGATAAATAGTCCATGGAAGGCTATAAAGCAGCGCAAAATACGTGCTACTTGATTAACTTATTTAGCGAACTCGGAATTTCTTCCCCACGATCTTCCTAGACCCATACAGTGCCAGGAGGGCACCGGCCGTGTAAATCAACCTCCCTTTCACCACCTTCCCTCCTGCCTTTGAAAAGCCCTAGCTCATGCTGGGCGCAACCGGAGAGATGTTGATTTGGTAAGTGGCACTATCTGTGTCCCTATCGAGGGAGGAGGTGACGGATGGTGCCAGTGTTGGTCGGGGGGAGGAGATGGGCTGGTGGGGGACGAGGACCAATAGCAGCTGCCATCCCCCCGCCCAACCTTTCAAAGAGGAATGTTGAAAGATTTGCTGCGGCCAGGACCATTTCCTCCAGCTCCCAGTAAGCCGTTTACTCCAAAATATCTTTATAAACAGTCTTGTTTTTATCTCTCACTAAGACGCCAGTTGCTCTGGTCTCTTAGCACTGTGACAGACACCACTTGACTAAAAACACAATGTGATTTATGATATTCATAAATCACAGAGCTGAACGGTATGATTCAGTCTTGTACTTATAGCTAAGAAGTCAAAGGGGGTTGGTAATCATTGTAAATGTAGAGTTGTAGTTTCTGTGTCAAAAATGCGTGATTTTGCACAACCTGAGGCCAAGGTGAATGCACTAGTAAAACTGCACACTGTCACTCCATAAGGCCCACGCCCCCTCCCGCCCCCCAGGCGCGGTGTCCCTGGGCCTGTGGATTGTACCTTATGAGGCTTGTAGGATGTCCCTGTCACCTTAGCATTTTTCTCCACTGTTCCCCTTCAACTCTGGGACCATATGGCTGGAGCAAGTACGGTGGTTGTACAGTGAACATGGCCTTGGGTAAGTTATGGGCCAAGAGGTCATTCTTACTTTGTTCCAGAAGAAGTCACATTGCAAGACACCATTAATTAAAACTTCATCTGTTTTGTGATAAGCTGCCCCCACTTCTTCATTTTTCTTCTCTTTCCTTGTCAGATCAGCAATTAGTTAAACGATGCTACGATGGTGACGCTGCCACTAATTAATTTCTCCTCACATCAGTGGGACCCTTGGCTAGTGGAGCATAATAAAAAATAAAAAAAGGTCCCCAACATAAGCATTCCATCTGTCTCCGATGCGCTGGGATTTCCTATAGTCGCATTTTCTTTTCATCGTCCACTGAAAGATGGTAGATGAACTGACAATATAAAAGTATGTTTTTTCTCCTTGAATTGATAGAGCCTGTGATTTTTTAAAAATATAATCTCAATTTGGCCCCTGAGGGTCAAACCTTACTCTGCTCCCATTTCTAATCTGTGTGTCTCTTTAGTTGGGTTTTGTCTGTCAGCCCACAGCCTTTCAATGGCCAGCAGGAGCACAGAGGTATTGATTGCATCGGGTGTGTTTTGAGTAAGGGACCAGGCTCACACCTATAACTTACTTTTCTCCTCAAGGGTTCGGGTCAAATCTGTAAATATTTATCAAGCGGTGCTGAGCTAGATTGCAAGGCAGCGCAAAAAGAGGAGTCCGGAGGCTTCCTGCCTTCCTAGGGAAATAAACCCTGGCCCTGGAAATTGGTACTTGAAACAAGCAAGGCATTTAATAATTTAGGTTTGGTTGTCTGCTACCGAGTATGTGAATAATGAGGATTCAGAGAAGGGCAAAAGCTTCTAGAGCCCACTTTAGCCAAGGAAGACTTAGAGATATCAAGAGTGAACTTGGTAACCAAAAATAAGATCTGTTCCCTTGAGAATGAACATTCTAAGCTTTCCCCCTCTCAGTCTGAAACTATTTGGGAAGGTTTATATTTCCTTAGGGAATAATCAAGGGAATTGAGCACATCTTTTGGCTAAATGGCAGCTAGATATTATCTAATCTCATACCTAGAGTGGCACAGTTTAATTACCACTTCTGAGGGAAGTATCGCAATGGTTTGTATCTAATGAGCACATTTTTTCCCCAGATACAAATGTCTTTAAATGAACACTTATTGGTTCATTCTCATTTAGCCTCTTAGGGGTAGGAGAAGAGCAAGTAAAATTAGTCCCATTTTATGGAGGGAGCTGAATCCACACCAAGTGACCCAGTGCAGCTAAACTTCTTGGTGACTGTCTTGGAATTTGCTGAACTAAGGAGGAGAAAAATTTGTTTTGCAAAGGCAAGAAAACACAGGATAGCATGATTAATACTGAAACGTAGAACTTATTTCCCTTTTATTATAGGAGTTAATGTGTTCTTTGTAGAAAATTTAGAAAATTCAAAAATGTTTAAAGAAGAAAATAAGAAGCATCCATAATTTTACAACCCAGGTCTCTGTATTATTACAGTGGATTTCCTTCATGCATACATACAAATGTGAAAGTATCATATATTCTTTTCTAAAGTTGAGTTGCTTTGAATGTACGATGCTGTATTCCACCCTTCGTACTCACTATTCTCCCATAAGCAGAGGAGTAGAAACTTTAGCACTCCCTTATGTCTGACTAGTTTTCCTCCTGGGTGCATAGTAGGGTTACATTTTTTTTTCACCTGTCTTGCAGGTAGGAGAAGCTGTGAGATTAGTGGTGGCCAATGGGCTGTCAGCCAAAGTGGCCAAAGTCACTTCTGGGCTGGATGATAAATGCCTGTGCAAGACTCTCCCATGCTGTCTTTTCTGTCTTGTGTTCGCTGAGTGATTGTGTGGGGGAAGCCTGCCTGTTGAATGTCATTTCGAGGTGTAACGTAAGCAAGAGAAACATTTTTGTTGTGCGAAACCACTGAGGTTTTGCAGTGATTACTGCTGCATAACCTAACCTCTCCCAACTGATGCAAGAATTTTCTTATGTCAGGAAGACTCTTTTGAAAACCCAATT
The DNA here is from genome assembly GCA_963575035.1 of Avahi laniger. Classification (NCBI taxonomy): domain Eukaryota; kingdom Metazoa; phylum Chordata; class Mammalia; order Primates; family Indriidae; genus Avahi; species Avahi laniger. Next base: position 27,324 of record CAUYSK010083380.1, on the reverse strand, counting down.
TCAAATGACTATCATGATTTTTCCTTATATGCATATTCTAAATTTTATTTAATCATTTCCCATCTTGTTAGGCATTTATTTGTTTCACACTTTTTTTTTTCTTTTTTAAGTAGTGCAGCAGTGAAAAATCTCAAGTGCTCATCTGATGTGCTCTCATGAGAAATTTTTACAAATGGAGTTGTTGGGTCAGAAAATATGAATGTTTTCAAGGCTCTGGATACAAACTGACAAATTTCTCTCCAGAGACATTATTGCACCTGGAAGCATCACGAGAGGACCTATTTCAATGCACTGTTGTCCAAACCAGGTCTTCAATGCTTAAATATTTTCCTGCTGTTTTAAAGGAAAAATAATTGGCATTTATTTGAATACTAATGAGGCTGAACTTTCTTTAGATGCCCTTTTGCCTATTTGCATGGCTTGTGAATGGTGTGGATTATGGCCTGACCTGGCTGTTTTGCTTTTTTCTTACTGATTTGTAAGTCCTCTCACATCCTAATGTTTAAGATTCTTGTTGATTTAAATATTTCGATTTTTGACATAGTATCAGAGAAAAAAATGGGATGGATTTGTATGGAATAGATGATTCTCAATGAGAGTTAATTTTATCTTTCAGAATGAGGGGAAGAGAGAGATGCAAACTGCTACCCAGGTATGTGCCTCACTTTCCTCTAGGATGCTGTCTGAAAAGCCATCCTGCACGGGGGACGAAGGACTGTCTGTTTATCTTTCTAATCCAGGGCTCAGCCCAGTGCCTGGCACCTAGGACATGCTCAGTAACTGTTGTTAATTAAGTGAACCCCTGACGGTAGGCAAGGCTCCTGTACATTTTTAAATTTAGAGACCTGTGAGTGCTCCTCAATGACTCAGTGTCACCAAGGGAGCATGGGTCACAGTTTCTCCATGCACAGACCCCACCCCAGCTTGATGTGAACCCCGGCATCTGTCAAAGGTCTAGGTTTCAACAGCTGAAGCTCACACACTTAGTGGAGGAACGTGTGATTGGAGGGCACCCTCGTAAAACAGGTCTCTGTGGGTGCAGAGCTTTCGTGTAGTAGAGAAGGTGAGCTATGCCCTGTGCTGTGAGACAGAAAAGGAAAAGCTGTGTAGGAGACGTAAAGATTAAATACAACAGGTGCTCAGAGCAGGAGGGGATTGCTTCCACCTTGGTGCTGGGGTGGGGGGCAAAGGTGGGTGTTGGGGTGCTGGCATTTGGCCCAGTCATGGAGGATGGGTAGAAATTGGCTATTCCAAGACACAGTTATACTAAATATGGGACATATACTAAAAAATATGATTCGCCGTTTATCTGAAATTCAAATTTAACTGGGCTTCCTGTGCTGGCTCCATCTGACAGCACTGCTAGAAGCAGATGGGGGTGCAGGCTCTGGATGGCCCCTTGCTTTGGTCCCTTGCCCCGGGGGGAGGCTGTGGCCTGAGGACACCTGGATTGGGGCTGAGAGAATAGCGGGTGCAGAGCAGGGACTCCAGGTGCCAGGTCTGAGGGCTAAATGCTTAGAAGTGTATGAGGATGTCTGTATATGGTAATCTAATCTTTGACAAAGCTGACAAATACTGTATTTTTGATTTACATCTGGTCGAAAAAAAATCTGCATATAAGTAGACCTGCAAAATTCAAACCTGTATGGTTCAAGGGTCAACTGTACATCAATAATTTTGATTTTTAAATTAAAGTGACTCTTTTAAATAGAGAAATGTTTTACAAATAGGGAAAATTAAATATAATCTCTGTCTCCTACTTAATTTGATACAAAAGTTGTTTTTTTGGCGTGCTTCTAAAAGGGCAAGCAAAAATGCAAAACAGAAAGACAAATAACTCTGATTACTGTCCTCAGGAAGTTCTGGACTCTCTAGAGAAGACGATACAATACGTAAGGCAAGTATAGTGAGAGAGAAAATGGAATAAGTAGCAGGAGAGCAAAAGCAGCGCCTGTTGAGTCACACAGCTCTCTATCGCCACCTCTGACCAAAGTCTGTGTTATAACTCTCCTGATGTCACTGTTACAACAGAGTAAATCATTAGTGTCCACAGCACCTGGGCAGACCACCCAGCTTTCAGTGCAGACAAGGAACAATCCCATGATGTTGCATATTCCTCTTTTCCTCATGTCTCCAAACATTCATCATGACCTGAACTCTCATTCTCCAATCTCCTTCTGTCTCCCCAAAACTAACCCAGTTCCTAATCCCTGCATCCCAAAGTATTTCTCTTTGTTCTTCTGGAACTTCAAATCAGTGATAAACAAACTTTTTGGCACCCTGGAAATCTTCTCAAAATGTTTGCTTTAACTCTTTGCCCTTTCTAAAGAAACCTGAGTGTGCTTCGAATTCTCGCTCGTAGCCATCTCAATCTGATGGTGCTTATTTTATTTTCGTTGTACCTCAGTTCCGCAAGAAATGGGTGGCTTCCATCTTTTACCTTGATAACAGTCAGAAGATTAAGTCCTTTCTATGTTCCAAAGATAAGAAATATGTCTGTTTCAATCAGAAGATTAAGTCCCTTCTCTCTTCCGAAGATAAAAATTGTTTCTGTTTCTTTAAGGCTGACACCATTCAAATGAAACACTCTTGTTCATCATAAACCAATCTCCTGGTTACTTCATAATCCAATGTCTTCCTAACTTCCATTCATTCAGTAAGAACATAGTTCTTGACACAAAGTTTTGCTTTACAAAAGTTGCTGTTATAATTCTGGGAAACTTCAATTTCCACAAGGATATTTATTTCAGATGACACTAAGTCTTTCGTTTTTTTTTTTTGTTTTGTTTTGTTTTTCATTTTCTTATCTCTAACAAAATTTTCCTCAATTTTTTTCACCTATCCTCTTTTATAACCACCTTCAAGACAATTGTAATCATCATAAACTTCTTCATCTTCAAAAGTTAAAACTTGGGAATCCCAGCCTTCAAAATTTTATTTTCACTTGAGTTTTCTTTTTCAAGTACTCACAGTATAATTCTTCTACTGCTTATGACACATTATATCCACTCATCTATTAATCCTACCATTTGCTTATAATTCATACATTATTCATTTTCTCCCTTTGTTTTCCTTTTGAGGATTTTTGGGTCTATAGTCCATCAGTAGACTCACTCCTTCGTAAGTGCTCTTGAGTCCATTGCACACCCACTCATTTACCACCCCCGTCACGATAATATTTGTATTTCTCAATTCCAACTCTGAATGAAATAAAAAATATGCTTTCTCTGGGCCCACAACCAAGCTGTTTAATCACATATTCAGGCAAACACTCTAGTCTTACTTAACATTCAACATCTTGGGAGTCAGCCAGCTTTACGACACTGATAACCCTATTATTCCAGTGGTAGACTCAATTTCTCATTCCTGGGAAGACTGTATCCTTTCTTCTTTCTCCAAGTCCCTGTTATCCCACTCCATTCTGGAATCTCATCAGATAAGCTTGCCTCACACTTGACTAAGAAAAGAAAAATTACTAAGTGGTAAGTATTTTATCTTTCACCTACCTAAACCAATCTGGGCAAGGTCACAAATGACATTGAAGTTACTCTATCCAGTGTTCTCTGTTCTACAAATGCATTACACATTACATAAATGCACTGTTCAATATTCTTGACCTCTCTCAACCCTAAAAACATATCTTGTCTCTTGAATTCTGTACCAGTGGACTCTTCTTGCTATTCTTCTTCTCTGAGTCATTTTCCTCTCCTTTTACAAACTCTAAATATTGAAATTCCCTTGGATTTTGTCCCATATCACTGTATACTTTTCATTTTCTTTACAACACATAGTCTGTGAACATCTTTTTGTGACTTTTACCTGTTTAATGTCTGTTCTCACAAAGTCAGATGCTCATGTTATGTTTATTTCACTTAAGGGTGGTTTTTATGTTATACATTTTAGTGACTCTACTTCCATTACATAGCACAGGACATTACACACAGAAGATATATTTGTTTGTTGAATGAATGAATAAATGGAACTTCTGTGGCCTGATTACAACAGTAAGATTGCATCTACATGGATGAAAGTATGCAGATGAGGTTAATAATTTTCTATTTCCTTTATATTTTCATGATTTTTAGAAACAACAGAATTTCAGCTCTTTCATTAAATATAATCACATCTTGTTATTACACTCTTGTTCCTGCTTGAAAGCTATAAATGGCTGGTATTATTTCCCCAAGTTTATTTTGTTTTTCAATTTTTGAGATATTGTACCTTCACTAATGCTAAAGAGGTCTTTATCTGCTTATGCCTAGAATTGGGAGGCTTTGCTGCAAGGAAGAACTTGCTTTCACTTTGGTGCCTACAGGGCATCTGATTTCATTCATTTTGATCAGACAACTTTCTACCTTATTAGTGATGCTACATGCTTCGTGGTGCAGGTTAATTTCCTCTTACAGATCGGCATATATTGTCAACATTATCCTGTATATCAACTACTTATTTCTTCAGGGTATATATCAGCATACCTTCTTCCACTTGAATGCTATATTTAAATTCCCTGAATATCTGTATTGGAATATGCCTGAAAAAATACAGTAATCTAGAGTATGTTTAGTTATAGACATTATCTAAAGTATAGGTAAATAGTATCATTTTATGAATCAACAGTTGAAATACTAGCCAAGTTCACCTACAATATTTGAATAAAATTTTGACAGCTTCCTATTGGTTTAAGTACAATCTCTCTTTTCTATATCTTTTCTGTCACTATTAATATACCATATTAGATCAGATGCACATAAACAGGAATTAATTTAATTTAGTATCTAATTTTACATTCTGGAGGTTTAAGGTTTTAGGTGTCATACACTATGTTAATATGAAAATGAAAGTCCCTTTTGTTTGGTGAAGCAAATCTGGCATTACAATTTTCTTTTTTATTTCAAAAAATTTAGGGAGTACAAGTGTTTCTTGTTACTTGGCTAAACTGTCTCATGCTGAAGTCGGGGCTTTCAGTGTATCCATCACTAGAATAGTGTACATTGTACTTCATGGGTAGATTTTTGTCCCTCATCCCCGTTTTATCCTCCCCTCTTCTTGGCTTTCAATATCCTTTATAGCTCTTTATGAACATATATATATATTGTTTAGCTCCCACTTCTAAGAGAAAACATAAGATATCTGATTTACCATTCTTGAGAGACTTCATTTAGGGTAATAGTCTCTAGTACTATCCAAGTTGCTGCAAAATACATTATTGCATTCCTGTTTATGGCTGAGTAGCACTCCATGGTGTGTGTATGTGTGTGTGTGTGTGCGCGTATCTCACATTTTCTTTATCTTCCCATCAGTTGATGAGCACTTAGGTTGATTCCATATCTTTGAAATTGTGAATTGTACTGCAATAAACATTCTGGTGCAGGTTTATCTTTTTGATAAATTGACTTATTTTCCTTTGGGTAGATACCCAGTAGTAGAATTGCTGGATCGTGTGGTGGGTCTAGTGTTGGTTCTTTCAGGAATCTTACACTACTTTCCATAGCAGTTGTACAAGTTTATATTCCTACCAACAGTGGATAAGTGTTCCCTTTTCAGTATCTATTGTTTTTGACTTTTTACTAATGGCCATTCTTACAGGGGTAATATGGTATCTCATTGTGGCTTTCATTTACATTTTCTTGATGATTAGTGGTGTGGAACATTTTTTCATGTATCTGTTGGCTATTTGTCTATCTTCTTGTTTTATCATTTTCTTAAATTTTTAAATATTAAGGATACAACTACCTTGATTTTATTAATTTACATTGTATGCTTATATCAAAACATCACATGTACCCTCTAAAAATATACAACTATTTTCTATATCTTCTTTTGAAAAACAGATGTTCATGTCTTGCTCACTTTCCAATGGAGTTACTTGCTTTTTTTTCTTGTTGATTTGTTTGAGTTCTTTGTGGATTCTGGATATCAGTCCTTTGTCAGATGTATAGTTTTTTGACTATTTTCTCCCATTCTGTAGGTTGTCTATTTACTTTGTTGTGCAGAAGCTTTTTAATAGAATTAAGTCACATTTATTTATTTTTGTTGTTGCTGTAAATACTACATAAGCATGAATCAACTAATGTAAAATGATTCACTCTTATAAACAAGATCCCAGATTCATAGCTTGAATCAATTTTACCTACAGATAGAACCCCTTTAAATGTGCACTGCCTGTTTCTGTTGTCGTTTATCTTCATTCAAACTTGTGTGTGCTAATTGTTTAGTCAAGGAATTGTCTAGCTCTTTGTTTATAGTAATGTTCCAAGTTAAATTTGTATAGGAAACAGAGACCACTGTACGGTATTTTAATAAGAGTGTATTTTAATAAGAGGGATGGTACATTTATAAAACTGTTGAAAGGGCTGGAGAAAATTATAAAAGTCTTTAGGTTTTTCAGAGGGACACTCTGGATGCATCCTGCTTTCCAGGGCCATAAACTTTAACCACTCTCCAATCAGAAGATGGGTTATCAGATTTTGCCAATGGATTTATTATATTCCAAAGCTTCTCTTCTCTCTACTCTTTAGGAATCTAGGACCAGGAAGTCACTATAACCATAGCAACAAATGTGTCTTGACACATACCAGCTGGCGATGGACACTGAACATTGATTCCAGCCCTGAGTGACATTATCACCTTATGACAACCACAACCCAGTACTGGTGCATTGGAAAACATTTCACACAAAACCATCTCTGCATCCTTGCTTTCCGGGAGAAAACAGTTAACACAGTGAGAGAATTCCTTCTGTTTCATTTCTACCTTTTATATCTGAAGTAAAAATATTGTTTCAGCTCTTTCTGTCATTTAGTACAAAAAGCCATACTAAAAGGAAATGTGAGTAGAGGCTCATGACACTGACCAAGTCCACCATGAATATCTTTCTAAAGAATCCAATGTTAAAAGCGAGCTGGTGTGAGAAATTCATTAAATAAGTATATCACAAATATCACTTAGCAGATATTTATGAGTTTCAAATAATTAATATACCATGCAAAGTAAATTCTGTATTCTTTTTAAGTCCTACTATCTTGAAATATTTGAATTTTCCCTTAAATTCTCTATATTTGTTCTTTCTTCTTATTTTGCAGCTTAAGCTCCTAAAAACAGAACTGTCATTCTCTCCCCACATCCTATCTATCGGCCTGTCTATCTGCTTCAGGAAGCCTTATTTTATCACCAACGTCATTTGCATTTGTTCCTTCCTATATGCTCTCAAAGCTCTCAGTGTAAATGTCTATCATAAAATGATCATATAGCAAGCTACTTTTATATCTCAATAGATCATAACGTTTTTAAGGACAATCTTCTTCTTCAATATCCAGTGTGCATAGCAGATGCTCAGTAAAGGTTATTTGAACCTCTATTCAAATGCCAGTTTGAGGCTCCTTGGTACCATATAGACATGTTATATTTAGAAAACTTCCCTTTTGTTCAAAGGCCTGTGTTACTGATGTCGTGGAACACAGAATAAATAGATATTGTCTTCAGTTTTAAGTTTAAAGATCTTGACCTGTTTGGTATTAGATAAATTCAGTTATTTTTTTTTTCATATGCTTAAGACATTTGAAAAATAAAGAAGGTTTTTCTAAGCAAGAAATACATTTTTAACATAGGGAAGAGTTGAGAAGAGAAGAAATGTGTTTTGTTAGAATTATGTACACCACATGTCCCTGGCCAGAAATTCTGCCTCAATTCTTAGGCCACCTGAACAACTCCTCTTTGAGGGAGGAGCAAGAAAATTTCTTTTACCTTCCTGTAGGAAAACATTAATAACGTTTTTTGCATATTAACAAAATCATAGACTTTCTGAAAAATATTCAGGTATTGATGGATAAAAATTGTTAAGAATTGAGGGACATTTGGAAAAATAATAAACTATGAATTATCCATCTTTATAATATTAAAAACAATAATTAAAATAGCAACAATTATTGCCTGAGTACAGAAAATGAGAAGCTGGGGGGAGGGGGAGTCAAAAGCAAAATGAATGAACAACAGGAAAGAAAAATAGAATACATACAGATTAAAGTGAGATGAGGGTAGATTTTTAAAATTAAATCCCATAATTCCATTTCAATTTACATAAATGCAAACAAGAACTTCTTTATAAATAAAGCAATGTCATTAAGTAGTTTAAATTATTTGAAAAATCATAAAAATTCCAGAAGTATATTTTTCAAAATAACTGAAAGAGGTCAGCCTCCAGGAAAATATTCACAAAAGTTCCCCTGAGTCTTCCTTGAAAGATGTAAATCCAAAATTGAAATAAAAGAATGCAGAGGGCCCTATGATAATTACAATATATATCATGCCATTGATGTTGGCAATTGCTTTTTAAGTAACAGATTTATTTAATTTAAACAAAAAAGAGAATGTGATTTCATGTACTCAAATGTCGCACAGAAAATTAATATATATTATATACAGATAAAATGGTCGCCATTCTCTCAGTATTCTTGTCTTTTTTTTCTCCTTATCCTCCCTTTCTTACTTACTGTATGACCCTCTTTCACTGTGAAACTTACCCATTTTATTAGACTTATTAGATCATTGCCTTAGCAGTTTCCCACACATTGTGAGTAGCTTAAAACAAAACAGATTTATTATCTGATAGCTCTGGAGTTTGGAAGTTCAACACATGTCTCATTGGGCTAAAATTAAGTTGTTAGCAAATCTGTATGTATTACTGGAGGCTTTGGGGAAGAGTCTTCTTCCAAGATCTCTCCAGTTACTGGAAGAATCCACTTCCTTGAAGGAACTCCTTTGCTCTTCAAACATTTTATTTGCTGATAGGTATTGCTAAATATTTACCGAGCTTAAATTAATAAAACAAGTGCTTCACAGTTACTTTTTGAGGTCACTTGAATGTGTCCTCTTGACTAGCATTTCCTCATTTTAATGTCATGCAAATATTATGCACTGGAATGGGAATAACTATATATGAGCATCAGAATTATTCACAAATGAAACTTCATATTGATAAGAACAAGTCATAAAACTCCTTGTGGTTAGGTTTTAATAAATTATAAATCAACTTGTAAGTAACTAGCAAGATAATCTGTAGTCAATTTTGAGAAGACTTTATGTGTTGTTGTTGTAGTTCACAGCTTGTTTTGCATAAAGCTGATAACCATAACATTTGTGAACATAAGAGATTAGTATAAAGATTGCAATTTCAGGAGTTTATGTTTAGTACATTCAACGTTAAAACAATGCCTTATATTTATACAGTGCTTTATAGTTCAGAAACTATATTTTTATATTAACTAATATAATTCTCACAACCCAGTAAAATTGTTATGACAAGATACGTAGTCTCTATTATGACAGAGTTAGCATGTGGCTATGAACATAAACTGGATCTTTCAGTTTCTTGTCTCAGATTCTTACTTTATATGTGTTTGTGTATCAGTATTTTAGTAAAAATATAAATCAAATAGAACACACATTCTGGATAATAATATAAATGTGATAAATATTACATAAAATCCTCCTAAAGGCGAAAGGATGATGCAAAGGCATTCCAGAACATCTCTCCTTTCGGTTCTATTTTCCACATCTCTATTAATTGGGGGTGAGGGTGGGGGTGGGTGTTAAGCATGTTTTTGATAAAATGTTGGGTACCTGAACCTTCAGTTACATAATAGTTTTAACAAAATCTGACAATTTAAAAATTTTCCATTCGTTTTCTTTTGAGATGGTGTTAATTTATTTGATGCCTATATCCATATAGGTTATATAATTTTACTACAAAAATACTTAAAAATAATTAAAGTCAGTAACATACTCCAGGGTAAACATTCGTCAGTCATTACATGTCACACACATATGTATGAGTTATTGCCTATTTACTCACAGCAGCCAGAAATAGAATCTCCTTCAATTATGGCTACCCAAACTCTAAACATTGTAATTAACTGTTTGTTATTTGATCAACCTAAGCAGTGAAAAGGAAGGCAGGTAACAAAAGAAAAATACCAAGGGTTTCACGGCACACTCCTTTAACATAGAACATCTATTCCAAATCTACAATCTTTAAGTAACTTTATGTCAATTGTATATCCCATTTTGTTTTACAAAAATTAATCTTTTTGCCACTTACATCTATACTTAATTAATATTGAACAAATGAACTACCTTAAAATTCCACTAAATATTTGAAATGTAATATGTTAATTACTTCCTGCTGTATATTTGTTTAGCAATTCACAATCTTTGGAATTTTTATTGATATTGAACATATATCCCATTATAATTTACTAGATCTTTTCAGGAACAATAAATTGTGTCAGACCGTAAAATACTTTACATGGACTTGTTTATTTCAAGGAATTTTTTTTCTGATAAGGAACAAAATAAATGCCGGTGAAGACAAACTGAATTTTAAAGAGAATACCCTTTAGTTTTGTGAACTCCATTCCTTGAGTGATGAAAGTGAAATGACTGTCTGGGGTATAACAAATGAAATGAATTAGGAAAGGTGTCTTAGTATGTAGGATTTTCTACCAAATGGTTTCTTGAATCATTATATACTTCACTAGTCTAGGAGTGAAGTTAATGAAATCTAGCTGGAAATCTATTGCACTTGACCACGATAGCCCTAACATTTCCCCCAGCTTCACTAAACTTTGGACAAGCTGCTTCCTAATTCTTGGCTCCTGGCCTCCATTTTTGTATCGCACTTACTTTAGAAAACTTGTAATTGACGATCCTTTCTCTGACTCTTGAGATTTAAATCTTTTTAAACACTGTTTGCCAGTTTTAGAACACAGAACTGTATTTCTCAAGGACCTGGGAGCCTTGCTGTTTAGCAAGGATGATACCACCCCTATTTCTCGCTTTGTGTGGGAATACAGGAGCCTAACTCCTGAGGGCACTTTGATCCAGGTTGTAAAATTTTCTCCTGTCATGCAGATAGGAGAAACCTTATTTTTCTTTTGGATAAAATAAATTAATAAGCACATATGGCCTATGATCTTCTTACCTCAGTTCTTAAAACTTTTTCACTTTTATTTCAGCTGGGTTGAACTCAGATTAAGTTGTGGACTTTCTTTCCCATTGCAATAGCTGGTATAACATCTCCTTTGCCTGTTCGATGTTGAACTAAAATGAAATTTGAAGGTGTAGACAGAAAGAAACTCCTAGTAATGTAGAAAAGATAGTGATTAGGTGTGAAAGCTGATTTTTATCAACAACTTATTAGAGAACTAATCACATTTTGTGAAGAGTGTGGATGGAAGAAGAATGCGTAGAATTTCAAAGCCAGGATTCCTGAAATATATGTGGAGCATCTCTAGACTACATGGCAAGTTCATGTGCCCAGTGCAAGGGATATAGATGGGGCTTTGTGCTAATGATAGCAGAGGACTGAGGTGAGAGCAAGGATGGACAGAGAGAGCTCATGGAAGACTAAAAATTCAGCCAACTGAATTGTTACGTACTCCTATCCTTCTCCTATTCACAGATAGAACACAGGCTATAAGCAAAGACAGAGTAAAATAGAGATTTCTTTTTTTTCTCCCCCCTAAACCGAAAAACAAAAAAGAAAACAACCAACTCACCCTCTATACAAACTTACAATAATAAAATGCAAAAGGCTTAGTTTCATACTGAGATATCTGGAGTCCACAGCTCTCAAGGGAACCCTATCTGTGGACAGTACCTGTCCTGCTTTGCTTCACACAACTCCCACTCAGAATTTCTGCTCCCAGGAGAGACAGACAGAAAAAGTTCTTTCCATACAATAGCAAAGGGGGAAGGCAAACATGCACTAATTCTTTCTGAGAGTGTGAATGGACAATTAAGGATATGCTGAAAGAACTAAAAACATAAAAATAAAATAACAAGTAAATAATTATCTCCCTTTGAAAAATCTATACAAACTCACAGTCCAAATAGGAAAGAAAACAATTGTTATAATGCATGAAAAAAAGTTATTACCTGTATTTTCTGGTTTAGTTTGTTTCCTTTGCTAACTCTCATGGAAATTTTGTCTACTTGCTGAAATTAAAAAGAAAAAAAGGACAATAATTGTTCATCTTCAGGATGAGTCAATTTTTGCATAGTCCTGCATACATGGGATGTTTTAAAATTCCTAAGTACCTGGGGTGAATTCACGGTTGCCTCTGCCAAGACCTTCAGTGTGTGAACATAAACAAAGACCACCCAAATGAGAAAAAGAAAAAGCAATTTATTCAGAGCTTGCCGTAGTAAGGAAATCAGCCACCATCACTTGCCCTTGGAGAAGACTCAAAGGCAGGCAGGGGAGTTGGAAAGCTTTAAAGAGAAAAAGGAAAGATTTAGGTATGGTCTGATTGAAATTTCATGGCATGAGGAAGTTGGATTTCAGCTTTCTGGATGCTGGGCATCCTATATGATTGGTTTAAAAAACATATTTGACTTTCTTTTGTTGGTCCTGAGTTGGAAAGGCAGGAATAATAATTAGAAAAGCTGGCAGTTATTGGCCAAAGCATGACCTTTGCAGGAACCATTGCGGCAGAGGTTGCGGTTTGGCTAAAGGTTGTAGGTGAGAATTTTAATTTTATATATGTTCTGGTCATTGTCTTTTGTATACTAAGTCTCTCAAGGGTTTTTAGATTCTCAGAAACATAAGACTTACAGCTTTAACACCATGCCATACCTCCAAACACACACACAAACTCTCTCTCTCTTTCTCTCTCTCTCTCTCTCTCTCTCTCTCTCTCTCTCTCTCTTTCTCTCTCTCTCTCTCTCTCTCTCTCTCGGCATTAAAGCTCCAGTACCCATAGTGGCTTGTCTCTTGTAATATTACCATGGGCTAAACAATCTACTCATTTTTACTACTCTGGATTTGTGTCATCATCTTCTTCTTCATTGTCTTTTCCAGTTTGGCAGAGAGGAGCCTTCCAACCAACCTACCTTCCTTCCTTCCTTCCTTCCTCCCTCCCTCCCTTCCTGCTTTTCTGTTCTTTCTCTTTTTTTCTTTTCCTTTTCTTAGAACAATTATGGAGTTAATTTTCTGGTTCTATTTCAAACTGCTTTTCTGTAAGTTTGGAGTAGAAAGACTTTTCATGTTAGCTCATCCTGACAGTGTAAGCAGAAGTGCTTATTACATTTATGAAAATAAAAATTAAGAGATGAAGACACTTAGGGGAAAAAAGAATTAAAAAAAGAGCATTGTCTGACAATAGCATCTATTTTTTTTAAGAAAATTGTCCATTTAGCATGGGAAGCTAGTTAGTGTCTGAAGAATATTATTAAGCTACAATCTCTAAGTGTCAAATGTAGAATGCAATTTATAGGTCTATTCCCGTGGGGGGAAATATGGTGAAGAACTTTCTCTTAGAGACCATTAGCTACTCATTCTTCTGTCATTATGCACCATTAGTATGGGAATCTTTTTGGTCTAAAGTGCTTGATTCTGACCCTCTTTTCTCATCCAACAACTCACACTGCTCCCTAAAAAAAAAAAAAAAAAACGCTTACTACCATTGTCCACACAAAAATGTACTCTTTTTATTTAATATAGTTCTACTTTGTCCTTTTTCAAAACTCACCTTGTAAGAGGAAATGCAAATTAAAAATTAAGAGTCTAGTTCTCCTAGTTGGAAATAAAGGAAGTGAACATCTCCTTTTTTCTTAGATTATTTACATGAGAAAATTTATAAGTACTTTCTCTCTTTGAAATGTATGTAAATATGTATTTTTTTTACAAGCTAAATAACCCTCTTACCAGATTTGTGGCCCAAGAATGTCTTTTTCGAGTAGTCAGGAACCATCTCTTTGAAGCATAGGAACTAGGGGAGATAGACACTCCCCCAATACCCCAGTTCCTGTGACAAGCTAGGAGCCTAATTTCAGCCAGCAACCTTAATCCAGTTTGAAAACTACCTCCTGTCCTAAAGATATGAGAAATGTTTCATTTCAGTAAAAACAATTAGCAAAAATAGATAGCCACCCCAATTACCAGATAAATCTAGAATGAACAATGTATGACAAATGGTGCTATCAAGTCCTCTTACCAGAGGAATACTTATTACTTATTTGAAAATATGTATGCATGGGCTGTATTTGTTTGAATATATACATATTCGAGATTTCTTTCTATTTTTCCAGTCTCTTAGTGAGTTGTTTGTGATGAGCATCACATTCTGATGTAATGCTTATTCAATAATAAGACTGTTTTCTTCCTCTTTTATCCTTTCTGGAGAGGTCCTTTGGGTTGGCAGAAGAATTTTGTTTTTATTTCCCCAGTACCTTCCTCTTGACTTGTTCAGGGTCCTACTTCCTGGAAAAAAGGCTTCTGAATGCATGCTACATGAAATTCAGAAGAAGTTCCAACTCACTACTAATGGAGAAATACTTTTTTGTTGACTTCTTGTTATAGGACAGAAACCACTGGTCCACATAAAGGAATTGGGCTGATATTTTATGTCCTGAGTCCCAGTGTGTGTGGGTGTGGGATAAAGGCCTGACTAGTTACAGATTTCTAATTGTGAAATAAAAATTATAGGAGACCATTGTTTTGGACTAATCTCCTATACTAGGTCTCAAAAGACCAAATTAGAAATCAAAATGGAGTCACTCATAATGAAATTCCATATAACCAAATTAAAACTAACTTGCTATCTGACCTTCCAAGAGATCAGAAGAGAGATATAGCAGGCAATTCCCCCAAAAGGCTATTTTCATTCCAGGGACATAATAATGAAGTTCCGTTTGTTTTAATCTATTACCTGAAGTAACCCAATTTTAACCAATCAAAGCCAAAATTTGTTGGTGTGGATGCAATGAAAAGGGAATGTAAACTAGTAAACTGCTATGGAAAGCAATATGGAGATTCCTCAGAGAATTAAAAGTATACCTACCATTCGATTTAGCAATCCCACTACTGGGTATTTACCCGAAGGAAAAGAAATCATTATATCAAAAAGACACTTGCACCATAAGGTTTATCACAGCACAATTCACGATTGCAAAGACATAGAACCAGTTATTTTTCTATTGTTCTGTCTCTTAGTCTCCACCTTAGAAAGAAAGTAAATTTGAAATGACCAATACACTTTCTGTTTGCTTCTGCTTTATCTGTCTATAAAGTCAACCTATTCTGCTGAAGTCATGGGAACACTTATTTTCTTTTATGGAATGAAGTGTTTCCATATTCTAAAATTGCAATACATGCAATTGAGATCTTTAAACTAAATTTCTTGTAATTTTATCTTTTGACATAACCCATGTCCGTCATCAGTGGTTTGGGAATGGACACATGGACCAGCAGAAACAACCAGAGCCTTTCACTGACTTTTGTTGGTGCTGTTGGGAATGATGCCAGATTCATGGACTTCAAAATCCATGGAACTTCTGAGGACCACTGGTGCCAGAGAGCATGTGAGAATGAAGTTAATCAGAGGCAAACAGAGAAGAAAGAATAAAAGGTAGAGTGAGAGAGGCCTAGAGTCTTCATGATATACTTGGAATATTTCAGGCTAGCTTTTTAGACGTAAGGTATTATTATTTATGTATATATCAGTTTCAAAAAAAATCTGAATCAATTCACTTGCTATACTGCCTATAATGGTCACACATGAAACAGTAACTCCTGAAATATTAGGAGACTATACATTTCCTCCTTTTGCAAACATTTAATGAATACTTGCCATATGACACATACTTTTCCAGTATCAGAAATTCATCAGTGAACATATCAGAGAAAAATCCCTGGATTCAATCAGTTTATATTTTACTGAGAACGGTAGGCAATAATGAATTAGATGAGCAAGAAAAATGCATAGAGAGAATACAGAGAAAACTCAATGTTGCTGGAAACGGAGAGGTGAAGTATTAGGGAGGTGGGGTGAAATGTAGATAAGAAAGCCAGACAGACCTTAAAGAGAATGTGACTTCTTTATAAAGACCTGAAGAAAGTAAAAGAACTAGCTAGGAGTGTGTGGTAAAAGCAGCATCTCGGGCAGCAGGAACAGTGACAATGCCCTGAAGTATGAGAGTGCCTGACTTGGTGGAAGAGTGCTGACTACACTAACGTGGCTGGAATGAACAAATGAGTGAGGGAGGAGCAGGGGATGAGGTTGGAGCCTTATCAGAATAATGCCAGTGCTCCTAGTAAGGACTCCAACTTTCACTCTGAATGACATGGAAATCCACTTGATGAATTTAGCAGGGGATTGACATTGTATTTATACATTAAAATATATCATTTGGGGTTATCATGTGTACTCTTTCAGTAATCATATATTCGATTATAGTAGCTAATATATTTTCCTTATGCTTTCTCTGCATCAAAATTATGTTCTCATTCTGACAGTTTGAGATTTATAATGGTTCCATTGATTAAGAGATTGATGACATCTCAGAAATGAAAGCCATTTGAGAAACAAGGGCTTGAACTGGAAGTCACAGCTTCTTTAAGTTTTATTTACAATGTTTTGTCTTTTATATGAGGAGAAAATTCTTATAAATTAATTCTAAGTTTCATAGAAAATGCATTTTTGATCAGTATAAACTGTGGAAACTTTGTTTTTTATCTATTTTATCTTCGTGACACAAAAAGACCCTAAAGTAAAAGCACAGAACACTGAAACAATTAATGAGATAAGATGATAAGACCAACCCAGCAAACTCCCCACCTCCAACTTCTCCTGACAAAAAGAGAGCAAGAGAGAGAGAGAGAGAGAGAGAGAGAGAGAGAAAGGGAGAGAAAGAAGAAATATAAAGACATTCTGTAAGGTTATTTTAAAGAAATGGTTACTGTAATGCATAGCCAAAAAATGGATTTTAGTTTCCTTGCCTTTTATCTTTAAGCCTATTAAAATCAATTTGATTATAATTTTATAATATAGTTATTAATATTTTAAAAATATATATGTGCAAGTAGGAAAACTCACTTGCATATACTACTTAAGCAGAGTCATCAAGGGACACCTTATCTGATACCTGGCACAATCAAATCTTGATTATCAGCCTCCCAGGATTATTAGATGGTAGAAAACAGAAGATATTTAGCTGCTATTTGAAAGTCACCTTTAAGTTAAAAAAAAGTGAGTCATGCATCGTGTCTTCTCTTTCTAAATATATTGCCTAGGTTTTTAATTTTGGAGTATTTTCTCTAGTTTATAATTGAAACACAATGCAGAATACCTATTTTGTTTAAATTTAAAAAATAAATTGAAAAATGATCCTCATCCTTTCAGATTTGTTCCCCAGTCTCAAAATATGTAATCTAGAAATTGTGTTTGATTGTAGCCAAACTGTTGTAGAAAAGAGTAGCCTGTTAATAATTCCAACAATTGATATTTTCAACCTCCGGAAGCTGTTCATGTGAAGAAAATCTCTGGGGAAAAAAAAAAAAAAACCTAAAAACAAAACAAAACAGGGAAACACTCTCACAATTGTTTGCCCATTATTAGTAGTGAAACTTGACAACATTAAAAAATCATAAATTGATACAGGATAAAATCTTATTATAAAGATGTTGTATCCTATTCTTTCCAAAGTGTTTCTTTTTTTATATTATTGAATTAGTGAAATTATTTTATATACAGATCTAAAATAAGTATAATATAAAATGTATTAATGTGCATGTGTGTATGTATATATACATACACATTTATATATGCGCGCGCTTATATGTATACCCTTGTACTATTTGTTCCAGTGAGAGGACTGAATACGAAACATACTCATTAATTGTCCTGAGTCAATTCCATCCACCATCCTAGCTCCTGGTTATAAGAATTGTCTCCAGTTCCAGGGCTGGTCCTGAATAGGTTAAACCAGAGGTTGGCTTCTTTTCTTTTTTCTTTTCTTCTTTTCTTTTTCTGTAAAGACCCAATTAGTAAATATTTCAGGCTTTGCTAGCCAAGTGGCAAAATCAAGGATATTATGTAAAGACTTACATAACAAGAGAGAAAAATTTCTATGTGTCAGAAATACTATTCTTTTCATTTTTTTGAAAGATTTCAAAATGTAGAAATCATGCTTGGCTCCTGGGGAATATAAAAGCAGATGACAGGCCAGATTTGGCTTAAGTTTATAGTATTCAGATCCCTTAAAGGATCGTAGTACTCTTTTTTCTTTTGCTATTGCTTGCTGGCTGGTTTAGGAACCCAGACATAAACCAATCAGCACCATTTTAAAATTCATTCTAATAGATAGACTTCTTTGTTCACCTGTCATTTAGGTCACAGTATTCTCTCCTGTTTTTCCACTATTGGATTTGTTTTTCATATTAAATTACTGTGGCCAAAATATTAATTCATATTATAGACCTAAGGATGAACTCTGAAACTTATGTTACGGACACATGAAAATACGTCATAGTTCATAGTATTATGTGTAAATCCATTGTTCCTTTCACTTCAGTCCAACAAATAAATCTCCCTTCTTCCTTCTTTCTTTCCAAAGGCTCTATTTTCTTGTTTCTCATATTATATACCTTTCTTTACACCTATTTGGGGGAAAAAAATTCCTCCCTTTAAAGTACAGCTTGTCATTATGTAAGATGAATTAAAGGACAGGATTATAGGGCATAGAGCAATGAGTAAATGATGAGATGGCATAGCTTTATGTTGAGATCACAGTAATTACGGCCATAGCTTTCTCTGTGTGCTCCTGAAAAAAGAAAAAAAAAATGCAAGTACTGCAGCTTTCTCACTAAGCTCTCAGACTATAAGCAACTGCTTCCTAGCACACCAACTGTAAGTGCTACCAGAACAGAGAAAAGAGAATTAATTGGATGCAAGAGTAGTGAATGAGTCAGGGGAGGATCTGACTACAGAAAGAAATAGGGTAACAAAATATTTATATACTAATTTACTGAGGATTGCCCCAAAAGGTAATTGATTTGGAGAGAGAAATATTTTAGTCAGTAAGTTTTAAATAGAGAAGTGAAGATGCTCTTGTAGGTGTCTTTACATGAAAAAGGCTGACTGTTCATAATCTTTACTGAGTTCATTATCAAAATAGCTACCTTTGTTTTCAGCAGCCAGAGGTGATGTGAAAAACAGAAATTCAAGTTAATAGCTAGTCATGATTAGAAACACTGGAAGGGATGAGTCATCAGAAGAGAACTGATAGAAAATCAAGCATCAGAGATGGCTCATCCAGGGCTGAAGCTGCAAGCCCTAGTCAGTCAATTTGTGTTAAAAATCTGGCTCAAAGTTGAATTTACTATGTGACCTTGAACAAGTTACTTACCTTTTATGTAACTTATTTATATATCTTTGAAGTAAAATTGCATAGACTTTAGAGAATAGTAGAGACAATTTATGTATGTATAGTTTCCACCAGCTTCATATTATTTGCTCAATAAATGTTCATTATATGTTTAGAAATGTCCTAGCTCATCAGTGCTCATGGTTCTCAATTTTAAAAGGACAAAGCAATATGGAGAAAAATATTCACTCATCAGCAGAGTCACTTTCCTCTTACAACCTGTCAGTTGAATTTAGCTGACAGACTTAAACATAAAAGTAACTTCCCCCAAAAGTCACTCCCCTTAATATCATGGGAATTTTGTAAAATGATTACACATAAAGCCACGCATTTTTATGTAAATTAAGCTTAATTCTGATTTTTATACTGCAACTAATGTGTAGCACAATGAGAAATCTACATGAGAAATGGTTTTAAACAAACTTTCGTGTAATCTTTTTATATTTGAAAAAATAGTTATTTCTACTTTATTGAAAAATATTATACACCAAAAGGAAATTTTGGGAAAGACCACCAAAATTAAGGAAAAGACTTTAATAAATTTTAAAAATCAAAAAATGTTGTGTTCATCATTTGAAAATGATTTCAATTTCTTGTCAATAATGACTATGTCAAATAAATATTCAAAGTATTTGTGTTCACTAGTGAATGCTGCTTCATGACATTCCTGTAGTAGTATAAAGACTTGTCTTACATGTGTGGCAAATGTGCTTAACAAATTCCTGCCATTGTTATTCACATTTCTCAGTGATCATCACTACCATGAAACATTTACTTTGCTTCCTACACTATTCCTCCAGGAAAAATCACTCCTCAATATCCACATCTATAATTTAATATTAATTTTGTTCACAATACATCATTTTACATCTCACCTGCAGAAGAGTTTGTTTTAATTACAAAGTATTTTGAAAATTTAAGGGAAAAATAATTTAATCTTTTGGAGAAAAATTCTAGATAGACAACTTTTACAAAGGGAGTTAGAAAAAAGTTAGTCTAATGCTGTATTGTACAATTATTTGCAATATTTGGAACATGTTTGAAATTTATTTGGAAAAACTAAATGCAACATTATTTTATATTTCAAACCGTATTTTACATTTTTTAAAAAAGTATAATAGGTAAGAATGAAAAATATTTTATCATTTGTATATTTTTGTTTATGTTTTAAGTAAAAGCAACTTACGGCAATGTAATTTTACAAAAGCCAAAGGAACCACTGCAGCTTTCTCAGCATAAGATTGTGTGTCGAGGCAAGGCCAATGCTAGGAAACCTCCACGTTTGTGATTCCTAGCCTAGGCATCTACAAACGTTAACTCTGTTCCTGAGGGTAGATTAATGTTACTACAGAGTGTCCTACTGATGAATTCACAGAATGACTTTGACAACTAGGTGTGCTGCTTTTGACAGTTTGTGCCAAAATGCATTAGTTTAGGAAAAGTGCTTTTTAAAAATAAATGTTAAAAGATAAAAAAGATAAAAAAGATAAAAAGTTTATATGCTAAAATATAAGGGATGCTGCATGTTGATTATTAGAAAGACAAAATAAATAATTAAACTTATATTTTAATTGTTTGGAAGGATTTTCCATAAAGATACTAGAATTTTTCATGAGACTGGAATACATGAATTCATTTTTTTAGAAATATGTATAGATTGTAGAGCAAAAAAAATGAAAATGATTTATAAAATAATTATTCATATTTAAAAATAGTTTTACCTTTTTATTCTTGGATATTTATGGTTAAACCTATTTGGAATTATTCTGCTATTCTTAGCTCATATTTGGCACTGACTTTGAAGTCTGATATAAAAGGTTTTGGGTCACTAGAGCAGGAAGAGTCACTTTGGGAGAAAAGAAAAAAATGGTTTGAAGGGACAGTGGTAATGGAAGTATGCTATTTTGGCAGAAAATCCTGACATTAATAGAACTGGGCTATGTACTTATAAATATAGCATTCAGTAAAAAAAACTTGGTGTTAGCTAGAAGTGTTTAGGAATATTAGAAATAGGGGCACGGACAATTACGTGAAAAAGTCAGATTATCTTTTAAAAAAGATTTAAAGTAACTGAATCAAAGATTGTGTAATCTGGGACAAATTGCTAAAAACAGTAAGAAGAAAGCGAACAGTAAGATTAGTTATCTTTATCTTAAGGGTGTATAAACCTTCTTTCTGGAGATTTTGTGTCATACCAGGAGCAGAAAATTCACCTGCACAGAATATAGTGTTAACTGACTCGTACTACAGATGTGACCTCGAAGAATTTTTTTTAACCCTGCTAATCTCAGCTTTCTCACACATCAAAAGAGAATTTCACAAAATTAGATAAACCTGGTGCCTGTAACAGCATGCAATCAGTGAATTATTAAATATAACTATTATTATTATAGAAGAATGGACTATTTAAATATTCTGGCTAATTAGAAGACATCACATATACCATGCATAGGTTATTCAATTTTATACAATGTAGATTGATTGAGAACTCACAAATAAATAAGAATCAAACATAATTAAAAATTTAATGTTTTAATTAAAATAATTATATTAATATAAATTACCATTTTACTCTGAAGATTTCGATGTTGGCTTTAATAATCTTTATGCTTTGTTTGTGATTTAGTAGTCTTTATCCATTTTTTAATAAAGAAATTTTAATAACTGGAAGGAAAGGTTAATACTCCTCAGCTTACAGACCTTGAATACAAGTATCTGACATCTATTTTTTAAGAAGAGAAGGAAATTTACTTGAATGCATAGGTAGACATCTATCACTTTTAATAAATTATTAAATTCTTCCATGACAAAATCCCTTTTTGAAAACATGTCAATTTAATCCGTATGTTCCTTGAACTTTTATACATTATTATTCTGCAAGTCCATTAGTAGGCAGAATCTACAAACACATTCTCTAGTTGTTCATTCTATTTATTAGAATTCCTGTTGAAATGTAAGCTGATTGTAGTCAGGCACTGGGTCTATATAATATTTTTATATATTCAATGACATGACAAAGTTTGAAATACAAATATTGTTCAATAAATAATTGATGACCCATTACTCTATGTAAATATGTATATGAATACATATGTAATATTTATACACATATATAGCTTCAGATTGTGAATAAATCAAGGTTAACATACACACACTCAAAATCTTGCTTTTTTATGCCATTTTTAATCACTACTAGACTTTAACTTTCCTACCTACCACTAAAAAATATGAAATTGGCAGAGGTGGTTCTGGGAGGTAATATACATAGAAAATCAAGCAAATTGAGATCTGGAGCTTGTCCCAGATTTGTTAAATACTTGAGAGGAGATGCAGGCAGTAAGGATTGATGGGATTATGACTTCAAATGTCTGGAAGGACATTCCTAAAGAACATGAGAGTTCATTCTGCGCCAAGAAAGAGTGCAGCAGAAGAGCCAGATCCAAGTATCTTTTAGGTGAGTAGTATTTTTCTTCTGAGAGAACTTGAGGATATTTTTACTTTCCTTTGTAGAGAGCCATGAATCACTATAACTGAGAGTCCTGGACTCACCACCAGAGGTCTTCTATGAATGCCCCCTTGGATGTAACACAGAATTACATGGGGCAGTAGATGACTACATCGTAGATCTGATTTGTGAAGACTGAAGCTGATGTAAAGATAGAGATTTTGAGAATGAAACGGGCTTCAACAGATAAAATTCTAGGGAGATCTTTTATACCGAAATAAAAAGGAGATCTTCAATCTATTATATACTGTTACCACGAATATAAGGCATTTGAGAGAAAAGGACGATCAGACACTCACTGTCCACATTAACCAAGGAAGAAGGACAAGAACATTGGCATTTCTCATTGAAAAAGGAGAGTTAAATTTTCATGGCAGACAAACCGACGTGAGTGATCTCGAAACTGGGTAAGAGCCTGAGGCAGCTATATAGCCTTTTAATCAAAACATGTTTTCTGATTTGAGTAAAAGAAATGACACAGGAAAATACATGTCTTACCTAAGAACTCAAGAAGAGAAACCAGTTGGAAAAAAGAGATAAAAATGCAGTGACTTGATTACAGGACTGGCATATCAGAATTCATAACAAAAAGCCTCATAAACAGACAATATCTGGAATCATACCATATCAGGAATAATCACTCTTTTAGTTCTTTGAGTTATAAGTTAATAGTGCAATGATTCTTTGTACCAAAATGATTCTGTTTCCTAACTGCACCAAAATCAGAATTTGAAATTTGCTATTACACCTTTAAAAATTATTGTTAATTATATTCCTCTTTAGTGAAATTATGCTGCCTGTATCTTAAAAAAGACAAAGAATATGTCTTAATTACTGAATTGTCTGAGAGCTCTGTCTGTATGTTCTATTTAGCCAGACACTGTAGAATAAAGTTGTTTTTGATTTTTTATTTACTATTTCTGGATTTAATATAGAAATAATACATTCTGTTTGATATATCTTCAGTTTTAACTTTCCAGCTTATACCTTCTCAAGAACTCTGCTGCTTTTCCAATGACCAAAACAACATTAATTATTATTCAATCAACATTCTTTTTTAAATTTTACATGGATAAAAAAATAATATATTTCTATTTAGAGTATAATATTTGTAGGATCTTTATCACCCCCATTTTTTAAGGGATCAATCCACTATTTATATACTGTATTTGCTTTTTGATAGTTTCCCTTCTTTAGTTCATCAAAAAAAAGGTGGGAGAGAATTTACATAATATAATATCAACAAGATTTGGCTGAGGATTGCTATGATGTACTGTAATACACTTTTGTTCTTTTTTGGATCTAAACAGTGCAGGGAGTATTATTGGCTTCAAGTATAAACTCAAAGTTGTTCATTGTTATTTCTGTATCTCTATGTTAAAGTACTTATTTTGAAATATGCTTTTCTTCCAACAATATTTTTAAAATATTTAATTGATAAAGTTTTTAGACTGAGACTCTATTTGTCAATTTTCTTCTTTTTCCTTCCCTGAGTGTGTATTTTGAGCAGTCATGAAAACAATCAATCTGTTAAAACTTTCCTTTATTTTTCCCTATTTCCTCCATTTTTCTCTGAATGACCCTTAAGGTACTAGATGGTCAAGAACACAGCAGATAAAATTTCAGATAAAAAAGTAGAAAACTCATAAACCTGGCTTAATGAAGACATTTTTCTAAAATAAGTATTTCAGGAAATGGTTGACTAAGAAAGAGAAATATCACCAAAGGTCCTGGAAAATTACTTTGTTGACAATTTTCTGGAAAACTTGAATTCAAACAAGTGCTATAGATCATAACAAATCCAAAATATGTGAATATCATGTGTCATAATAGATCATATTAAATCAGTGAATCCTGGATAGCAAATGTTTCATAAATCACTTGAATGAAATTCTTAATATATCAGTATATATAGTGTACTTAAAGCCCCTAATAAAAGTGCAACAGCTCATCTAGATTTATATTCCCAGGGGAGTGATTGAAAATTTTTCTAAATTTAATCAGTGCATATAATCAGATGGTAGTCAGACTATTTGGTTATTATTTCTTAATGTATTCGCATTTATCTACTTCTAAAAGAAGATTGAAGAGTTCACTCAAGTTTATGATGTTACCATGCTCTCTTCCTTTTTAAGTCAATCCTAAACATAGGCCAGGAATTTTATACTTGAATGGATATATACATTTTCTGTTTTATTTAAACAATATTGTGGAGGGTCTACTACATCTTAGAAATTGTTCTCAGTATTGAAGCCCATATAAATAACATGGTTTTTTACTTATTTGTTTATTTGTTTGTTTATTTATCTGAGACAGAGTATTGCTCTGTTGCTTGGACTAGGGTTCTGTGGCATCAGCTTAGCCCACAGCAACCTCAAAGTCCTGGGTTCAAGTGATCCTCCTGTCTTAGCCTCCCAAGGAGTTGGGACTACAGACACACACCACCAGTCCCAGTTAATTTTTTCTATTTTTAAAAATAGAAAAAAATTTTTAGACTCTCTCAGGCTGGTCTCCAAACTCCTGACATCAAGGGATCCTCCTTTCTCGGCCTCCCAGAATGCTAAGATTACAGGCGTGAGCCACCATGCCCAGCCAATAATAGTTTTAAATGATCCTATTTCTTCCCTAAAATAATTCTCAGTCTAGTAGAGTGCTCTTTAGACTTGACATACTCAGAAAGCATTAAAACTACGGGTGCCTGTGTTTCACTCCTAATCCTTTCATCTCAGAGACTCTGATATGATTGGTGCAGATATGGTCAATGCTTCAAGCTTTTTTGGATTGCCAGGTGAGTTTTTTAAAAAGGTCTTTTTGTTTTTATTTACAGCACTTTAACGTTCACAGCAATACTAAGAGCAAGGTACAGATATGTCTTATATACTCTCTGCCTCAACACATGCATAGCATCTCCCATTATCAAAATCCCCCCTAGAATGATAAACTTGTTGCAACTGATGAACATGCCTGACACATCATTATCATCTAAAGTCCAGTTTATACTAGGATTAACCCTAGTGTTACACATTCTACAGGTTAGGAGAAACATACTCATTATAATATCATACATAGTATTTTTACCGCCGGAAGTATCTCTGCGTTACATCTATTCTTTCTTCCCTCCCCTCAGCCCTCACTGATCTTGTTACTGTCTTCATAGTTTTCCAGAATATCATATAGTTGGAATCATACAGCATTTAGCATTTTCCGATTTGCTACCTTCACTTACTAACTAACATGCATTTAAATTTCTACTATGTCATTCTATGGATTAATAACTCATTTACTTTTAGTCCTGAATAATATTACATTGTCTGAATGTACTACTCACCTACTGAGGGATATCATGGTTGCTAACAAGTTTGGCAATTATGAGTAAAACAATTGTAAACATGTGTTTACAAGTTTTGTGATGGCATGAAATTTTATCTCCTTTGGATAAAACCAAGGAGATGTGACTGCTGGGTCATAAGGTAAGGGTATATTTTAGTTTTGTGAAAAAATGCCAAACTGTCTTTAAAATGGCTGTTCTATTTTGCATTCCCATCAGAAATGAATGAGATTTCCTTTTGCTTCACATCCTCAATAGCATTTGGTGTTGTCAGTGTTCTGGATTTGGATGTTTTCTAATAGTTACGTAGTAGTTTTCCATTGTTGTTTTAATTTTCATTCTCCTGATGACACATTAGAATTTTTTCACATGCTTATTTGACATTTTGTGTATCTTCTTCAGTTAGGTATGTCTTAAGAATTTTGGCCCATTTTTTTGTATTTCAGCATATTATGGGGGTACAGATGTTTAGTTTACGTATTTTGTCCTTACCCCCCTCCACCTCCAAGTCAGAGCTTCAAGTGTGTCCATCCCCCAGATGGTGGGCATTATACTCATTATGTATGCATACACCCATCCCCTCCTCCCCCCTCCCACCTGCCTGACACCCAATAAATATTATTCTTATATATGCACTTAGGTGTTGACCAATGAAATCAATTTGATGATGAGTGCATGTGGTGCTTATTTTTTCATTCTTGGGATACTTCACTTAGTAGTATGGGTTCCAGCTCTATCCAGGAGAATACAAGAGGTGCTATATCACCATTGTGAATAGTACTGAATGGTATACATATACCACATTTTATTTATTGGGCTATTATTTTTCTTATTGTTGACTTTTTTAAATTCAAAATATTACAGGGGTACAAACGATTTGGGTACATAAATTGCTTTTGTACTGTGCCCATCCACCAAAGAGTGTGTACTATATCTGTTAGGTGTGATTTTACTCATCCCCTCCTCCCATCCCCACCTGCTTTATTTCTGATAAATGTTATTTCCATATGTACACATAGATGTGAATCGAGTAGTTCCAATTTAATGGTTAGTACATGTGATGCTTGTTTTTCTACTCTTATGATACTTCACTTAGAAGAATGGGCTCCAGCTCTATCCAGGATAATACAAGAGGTATTAGGTCACCACTTTTTATGGCTGAATAGTACTCCATGGTATACATACACCACATACACATGGTATACATACACCACTCATGTATTGATGTGCACTTGGTTATTTCCACATCTCTGAAATTATGAATTGTGCTACTATAAGCATTTGAGTG
>CAUYSK010083378.1:0-10366 GCA_963575035.1 Avahi laniger | reverse complement strand
TTATATTTTCCTGGACTAAACTTAGGCCCATCATCCAAAGTGAGGCACCACAAGAGCGGGATCCATTTGTACTTGCCATCAAATTGGTACTAACTGATCAACACTAGGGTGATCACATGGCAGAAATACTCTCCAGGGATTAGGGGGATGGGGGGGAAAATCTACAAATAAAGGACATGGGGAGCACTAAAGGGAGGGAAGGGCACGCCTTTAACCTGCATTTGGGTGAGGCAAAGACATAAAGTGTAACTAGAATGTTTGTACCCTCACAATACCTTGGAATAATAATAATAATAAAAAAATAAAATAATAAAAAAGCCCCCCCCAAAAAAAAAAACCATCTAAGCTTATAAACTACCATGGAGTATTTACACTGAAGCTACTTCTCATAGGTAATTTCTGCTACAGATTAAATATTTATGACATTCCTCAAATCCTTTCTACCCTGTTTAAATGAAATAAAAATAAAGTTTGTCTTTAATGATTTAATCTTAGAGAGGAGATCCATTTGCTTGCTGGGGTATGTGCATGCTTGATATATACCTTATTCACCTCCATCATCTAGCAGGTATCTACCGTAACCTAGGCAATGTGCTAGGGCTCAATACACATTTCTTCTCATCCCCAGATACCACTATATGAAGAAATACTGCTCTCTTCAATTTCTCAGATAAGGAAAAGATTTAGAGAAGTTAAATGCTTGCCCACAATTACAGTGTTTAGGGATAGGGCTAGAGCTCAGGTATAGTGGCAATACACGCAATACATCTGTGGTATCTACTGCCACCATCACAGCCAATTTGATTAGAGCATGTCAATTAACACAGTTCTGTGCCATTGGCATCATCTTCTCTGGACATCTTTAGAAGGACTTGGCATGCCCTTATTAAATAGACTACTAGTTTATTAAAAGAAGGGCAAAGTAGCTCTTGCTTAGAAATGGCAAAGAAAATGATTTGCATTATAAAAAGATTGAAGGATGTAGAAGAATTGTTTGCAAAAAGTAAACATTATGAATTCTATACTATATTTATTCTTAAGAAATCAAAAAATTTCCCTAATTAGCACTTGGAAGAAAGAGGTCTGATTTACCTACATACCTTAGTGTCTTTGTCTTACCTGCAAATGTCAGAGGAAAAGAATTGCAATACCCGGGTCTTCTCAACAAAAGGTGGAAATGAGGCTGCATCTGTTTAAAAGCAAGCCAGTAAAAAGTGATTAGATGTGTTCTAGAAAAATCTAGAAATCTCTATTCTAGCATATAATGCAAACTGCCTAAATAAATAGTAGTCACATTTTTAAAAAGTAATAGCTATATTGAACCTAATATATCTAAAACATAATTTCAACATGTAATGAATAAAAACTGAAGACATTTTAGTCTCAAAATCCGGTTTGTATTTTATCCTTACAGCACATTTCAAATCATACTAGCCACATGTCGAGTGCCTTACAGCTATGTGTGTCTACCATATTCAACATCTGCATACTATACATTCACTAGTAAGCATAAAATAAACTGATTAATAAACTGTGATTGTTTTTTGAAATGCCCCACCCCATAAGTAGAGTGGTATTAATCTTACCACAAAGTTCATTTAAAACTCCTGCCATATCCACATTGTTCTCATTTTTAATAGTGATTCATTTATCTGCCCTAAGGGCTGATTAATATTTTTAAAACTATTTACTAAACTAAAACTATTTCTCTCACCAAAAAATTTCCTGCAAATTCTTTGAAAACATACTTATCAAATTAATTCAAAGAGTCATTTATTGAGTTTGGCTATATGAAGAAATAACTACGAATAGCTATGGCAACACTTACAACTTTGACTCAAACTGTACAAAAGCAATTCCTGTAGCCAAAACATTTATACTCCAGTATTATATAAAAAAAGACTCAATAAAGAAAACATAAGACAGAAAAAAAAACTAGTTAACTCCTCCATCCACTCCTCAAATGAATATCACCAATTGATAGTGTTCAGATATTTTTATGAGCTACGACTGAATGTGTTTGCTTAAAATGATGCATTCCAGGTTCTTTTTCTGGCACGTGTTTCTACCTTCTGACTTCATCTTCATCTATACTTTTGTGAGAAGTGAAATATAACACAACAGCACTGATTTTGTGATCTTGCTATTGAGACAGATATTAAAGTCCAGCTTAAATTCCCCATATAGTCTGTATATGGGCATTGCCTACAATTGCCTTCCTGTTACCTTAACAATTAAAGAAAAATATATTGAAAAATCTTTAAGAAATCTTCTGAAATATCATTGAAGAATGTCATAATTCTACCCAACAATTATCATGGGCAATGACCACAGGATAGCTGCTGTTAGCAGGGCTTTCTTCCCCCCAAAAGAAACATTCTAAATGTATATCAATACTTTCATTTTATGTCTTTTCAAACTTATTAAAAGTAAAGACTGCACTTCTAAATCATGATGAAAACACATTGGAATCCTGCATTACTCTTTTCCCTAGTGCTGTAAACAAGACTCTCTCACAGGAAACATCCCCTTCCTGTCCAACCTCCTCTGTTCCTATTTTGTTTTACTTCTATTTTCCCTTTCGGTATTTTTACCTTTATGTCCAATGCACATGTATTTATATTATTGGCATTAATTAAGCCACTTATTAAACCTATCTACTTAGCTTTGAACAAAATTGTTTAATGATTTTTTTCCCCTTAACCTCATAAAGAATCCTCATTATTTAGGAGCAGCATAGTGTATTTCTGTCTGTATCTAAGGACTAAGTATTTTATGCTTATGCAACTACTAGAGTTAGTAATACTGAGAACTTGACCATTTATTTCCAGCAATGTTTTACTTAGAAAGAAATTGCTTCAGTTACCCTCCAGTAGCTTAAAACCCTACAAGGCAAAACCAGCAGTGCTTTTGCTGTTTTTTTTCTATAAGACAGAGATAGAATTAAATAAGCATGCAGATCTCAATCACACCTTTGGAAAAGTAAACATTCTCTTGTTTCATTTTTATTTTTCTTCATTTTTATTTTACTGTATAGGTTATTCTCTGCCCAACTTTGTAAACTTCATGCTACTGTTTCTTAGTAGTTGAAAGCACACTTTTAATTGTAATTCCCTCACGGTATTTGATTCCCATTGCTTTTAAAATTTTAATTCTTAAACATCATAGGCATACGCGTATGTTCCTTTTCTTCAAGGAGAATAATACGCCAGATCTAACCATACCCTAAATCTAGGTTTACAGTTTTTTTCCCTGATTCTAATTCAGAATGCTCATTTTTATATACATTTTATGTGGTTAATAAACAGCTAATCTTTTTTGATTCTGTCTCATTCTGACCATCTTATCCAAAATAGATGGTTCTGTCTTATAACTTCACCGATTCTACCTTGGCTTTAAACCTCACTTAGAAATATTGTAACCGGCTCTATGAACCAATTTCAATGATCCCTGTATTTTTTTTCTATAATCCCCCTCCTCTCATGTTTTAGATTCTCTGTCCTGTAGGGCTTGATAACCAGAACCCTGTAACGATAACTATTTTAACATTTTTGAGTTGTTTCCCCCAAACTACAGAATTTCTGCAAGACAAGAGAGTTGAGATTCTGAAGTCTCCTGCACGGACTTTCTTGATGCCAACACTCACCATCCTTCACTAACCTGCCCCAAAAGCATGAAGCTCCCTAATTAAAAAACCTGTACTCTACCTTAGTCAGGAGATGGATTTGAGGCTGCTTCCCCCTCATCTTCTCCATATATTTTGTGCACTACAAATTCCTTTCTTCCTCAGCAATACTTGTTGGCTCAGTAATTGGCTTTCTAGGCAGCGAGTAGCCAGACCCAGGCCAGACCCTTTTTGCATTGGTATCAGTATGTTTTCTCTTTTGTAATTATCTTAATGTTTTATTCCTTCAATTCTAAGTTGTTATATCTAAAATATTTACAAAAGATTTGAATAGTAACCACTTTGAGTTTTTTTTTTTTAACCATTACTTCTGTTGCCAGGATGGCAGTTCATTAAGTAAAGATTTTACAAAGCAAACATTTCCCTAGTAATGCAATAAAAGCTACTTCTTTATGGTTAATCTTCAGAAATTCTAACACATTAAATATTTACTGAGCCTATACAAAAATAGACTCTGAATTATGTTGTAGAGCTATAAACACAGGTAAACACATACCCTCAACTTTCAGAACACAATAAGTACGACAGTGAATTTGTGAGAAGATGAGACAGACGCATCGTGACTATTACCATAAAACAAATGTCCTTACCTGTACCATTAACCATGTCACAATAACTTGGCCAATAGGAGAGATTCCTTAGGAATAAAGAGAGAAAATTCTTATTTCAAGAACACCTTTCTCACATTACTTTTTATGTTATGATTCAATATTTCTACTAATATAAGATTAGATGTGGCAAGTGCTAAGTTTAAGAAATGTTCTAATTCACCCAGTTCATGCTTTGTTTGAAACTTTTCTCTTGTTGCAATTAACTGTCTGATACCATTACATGGCTAGGTCATAAAATGAAAACTGCCAAGTGTTAAGGTAATTAGAAACAACTTGAGATACAAAAAAACTTTAAAAACATTTGTAAGAAACTTAGATCTCTACTTAGGAGAGAGTGGTTTTTTTTCCCCCCAATAGGAGAAATGAATCATTCAGTAGTACGAGACCAGAAGGAAAGTGTTGAGTGGGTTGCTGTAAGCTCAGTATAAGGTAGAACAAGGAAGTGGGAAGGAAGGAAGAAAGCAGCAGAAATTTGGATCAATTCAGATTCAAAACATGCTGATAATCAACCAATATATATTTTTTCCCTTTAAATTCTTGCATGTGCTGGCATTAAAGTAGGACAAATTTTATTAGTTATGCTCTGGTATATAAATAAGCTGTATATATCTAGAAGTGGAAAAAAAATAGTAAATGTTTCCCTGAACTTCAGCCACTTTTTATGATGGGAAAAAATTTTTTTCCACTCCTACCATTATCCAGTGCAACGTCAACACAAGCTGTTCCTTGTTTTAAACAGAGTAAGCTGTTAATCATGCTAAGTCTTACCATGATGATTGAAACCTATCTTATCGTAATTTTATAGCAATGTGAAATTCTTACTCTAATTAGAAGTGCTTAGTAACTCCCCTTAAAACCTCCATAGTATTGAAATGCTCCTTGTTCCTCAATATAAAAAATTGATGTGATTTCCTTTGAAATAAACTCTTAAAACTGTTTGTTTTCCTCCACTTGACTTTTTTATAAAAATAAATAACTGTTTGGACTCTTTAGAACAAAAATTCTCCACTAGTTAATATTTAACTCTTTCATGCAATTGCTAGATAAAGACTCAAAAAAAAAAAAGACTCAGTTTGAGGCAGTGGTTATTTATATTAATAAAAACATTTCATCCCTTTCAGTTTTGATTATCCTTTTTCAGGAAATAACTGTTCTAAAGCACAATTATTAACTTTAAAGAAAAGGCTTTCTCTCCTGATGTTTATTAGGGTCCTTCCTATTTTTTGTTTTTGTTTTTTAATTTCAGGGTTCTTCCTATTTTACACATATAAATTCTTAATACTTCAGATCAACCGGCAGAACTCGGAAAGAAAGCAAATAATGGCTTTATGAAGCTATCTTTTGTTTTCACCAATTTAAAGGTGGCATATTCTTTATTTCCACATTTCATATGTAAATTTTAGAACTTTACTTGAAATCCTAATTTCATTTCTGCATTAATAAATGTTAAAATGGAATTATCAATATAGATCATTATTTTAAGATCGTTTGTGGGGAGAAGTCATGAAAACAATCACATGGAGTCATTAAACTTCCACCTTTGTAGACACTTTCAGGTCATGTCACTGGAATACACAATGTTATTTGATATACTCCATTACAAAAGTAAAGAAACCAAATATGTTTCTGTCTCCTAGACAGTCAGTTGATGTGTTGATTTTCTTCCTTTTCTTTCATGGTTATCTAATTGCATGGTCTACTGTGATGCTGGATATGCACCAAGGATGAAAATAGTCCCTTTGGATTTGTCCATAAAGGTAACCCAGACCCTAAACTGGGGCTGATAGTCAGCAGCTGTGCACTGGTGTGAACATGTCAGTTGGCACAACTAAAGGATTGATGCCTTTTGGAACAAGAGTTTCTAGGGCTGAAATATATAGCAGGTCTGTTCCATAGGTTGAT
Source organism: Avahi laniger (assembly GCA_963575035.1). Lineage (NCBI taxonomy): Eukaryota > Metazoa > Chordata > Mammalia > Primates > Indriidae > Avahi > Avahi laniger. Next base: position 4,168 of record CAUYSK010083378.1, on the reverse strand, counting down.
GCCTGTGCTTTACCTGTTGTTAAACAAATACCACTCATGCCTTAGAGTATGCTAGTAGCACACGCACAGATACGCACACACTATACCCAGATACTTACCTTTTACCTTTGTAAGTGTCAATTATGGCAACTTTGCTTATGTTATCTTTTCCAGTGAAAACTTTATAAACTCCATCTACAGTGTTGTTGTACTGAAAAGATAGGTTCAAGAAAAAATTGCTTGTGAAACAAGTTATATTTTTCAAGTTATAAAATACATAATTAACTCACTTTCACATTTCCTGAACACTAGTTATTATTAGTTATTATTTTACATAACTTGAAATATATATGTAATAAGATTTTTAAATTATTGGCCTTTAAAATGTTTTAAAAGATAGACTACAAAAGGTTCCCAGAAGTGCGTGCTAAGTGCTGAAATAAACATCAGAAGTTGACATGATCCAGACTCCAGTACTCTTTTCATAATTAAGCCAATAAGGCCATTTTGATCATGACTCCTGTTATATTGAGGTGAGGGTAAATTGAACAAAACCTAGAATAACAATGATTTGTAAAGTTATTCTAACTATTGTGATCTGTAAGTAGCTACTAAAAATGATAGAAATGAGGCATATAAAATTAAAATTTAGTCAAGGAAAGAGTTATAACTACTGAGTTAAAATAATTACCAAATCTCTGATTCCTGAAGGCTTTCTACATTTATATCGATATATAACCTTGCAATTCTAAACATTATCTAAAAGTAAAATAACAATAAACTGGAGAATATAACTAATATTTATGTATAGTGCCAAACGAAATCATAGTAAAAATTCCCATTCAGTAATCAACTTATTCCATTTGTAATTCAAAACATTAAAGCTGTAAATAAGTGAACCATCAAGTTCACGTTTGCCTTAATCTTCAAACTGCCATGTCATGACATTAGTGGACTACCGAGAATTCTTATTTTCAATCCCATGAAAATGAGACCTATTGACTGATCAGTCTCATTGAGATGTGCAAATTTAGGCTAACATTTTAATATAAACCAAGACAAATTTGTGAAAGGTCTAGAGAAGAAGGAATGATAGGATGGATACATTTAACACATACACAAAAATATGGTATTTAATTTAATTATGCAAGAAGGTTAATCAAAACCAAAAATAGTGTTCAAAGATTTACATACTAGCTTACAACTTCAGACAAATTATATACTTGTAAAAGAGTAGAAACCTGATTATATCTCAGTTTTTAAATTTTAATTATATATATAAATTTTAATTGTTTAATTCAGATGAGTTTTCCAACTAGGAAAGGTTAAGCCATACGAGATGGGGACTTTTTTAAAAATTTAGGATATATATCAGATATATATCTCCAGATTAGCAGTAGGGCTAATACACTAAATTATGAAATTATGCCTTGCCAGTGCCATTCTATTTATCTAATTAAAAGACAACAATATTGCCATTCATATTTGGTACTTACAGGATAAAACACACCAACTGTGGTAGGAACAGGGTATGGAACCAAACTCAAAAATGGATCCTTATAGCCCCATAACAGTTCTTTCAAAGTTCTGTTTTGGAACATAGAAGATTTTGACTTTTTGATAAGTGAATTGAGTACCGACTGAACAAATGCATTTTGATAGATATGGGCTGCACCCTACAAAAACAAAATCACTGTTTAAGACACCAATACAATATCAGATTTTAACATATAAATGGATTAAATACTAAAATTGAATTTAATGAAAATTTTACAACCAAATCTTTAAAATTATTGCTAAATCCTGCCAAAACTAAAAGCATAATTTGTCTAATCCCTACGTGATTGTATTCGTCTGCCTCAATGCCAGCCACAAGAAGACATTCCAAGTCCTATTTTTTTATTGATACACTTTAACTGGTCATCAAATTGAATTGACTGTTATGATTTTGCCATCTATCCAAATGCTTATAACTCCATTCAAAATAATGACACAGGAACATACTTTTATAAAAATGGCCAAATAAAGCCTATGAATAATTATAACGATGAGATTAATTATAGTGGATTCTAGAGTATTTTAAAACAAGTAACTTTGTAATTTGTCTACTCACAGCTACAGCCAGATTGAGAACTGTGAAAGTGTCATTCTCTGTTCCAGCTGATAGTGAAGGTTCAAAGATGGCACCATTGGGCTGCACGAAAGAGACTGTGTGGTCTTCAGGGTCCTGGGTTATGTTTTCCTTGGCTAGATAACGAACTCTGGAAAAAACAGAAGTAAACAAAAGTCAAAAAAATTGGCTTATGTAGATATTAGATCTCAAATGCCATTCATTAATTCAACAAATATTTGAACACATGGACTACGCCAGATATTATGCTAAGCAATGGGGTTAACTAAAGCACTGCTGGGTCTTTAGTAGACTAACCAAAAGTGGTCCTAAACTTGCAGACAGAAAATTAAAATAGCAGAAGAGAAGTGATATATGTTAAAATGGGAATTTACACAGAATCCATGGGAAAGCACAGAATGGATACAAATCCAGGTTTGAAGTGATCATGGTGGAGATGAGAGCCAAGACACAATTTGTAGCCATTCCACTTAAGTGGTCTAAATAACAAAGAGAAGTTAATTAGGTTAAGTAGGACAGATGGTGTCATGTGTAAGATAAGAAGAACAATGTATATTTTAGAGAATGCAACGTTTGAATGTGGTTGGATCACTGAGTGAGAAGGAGAGTTGTGTAAAATATAGATCTCAAACATGAAAAGGTCATATCCCATACTCAAATGAAAGACTTGATCCTGAGGGCAAGGAGGAAAGAGTGGAGAGGCTTAAGCAGGGCAATATTAAGAGCACGTTTTCGTATATGAGAAAAAACCCTCAAAGTACACAGCCTATCCAGTGCTGGCTCTTCTATCTTTATCAATACTTTAATGAGAATTAGTATATAATTTTATTTTTAAGGGCTACAGACCAACCCTTCTCTCCCCGCCCTCTCCCCACATATTGAATACATATTAGTTCTAAGCTTCTGGCTCTAATATCTCCATGCTGCAAAGTACCAACTACATTTTAGTAATGTGGTAAGTGGCGATTATTATGGGGAAAAATATCTTGCAAGTACAAGATATGCACTTAGAAGTAATAAGGTACACATTATCATTGTACTAGCATATATTTGAACATCAGTTATGCAAGGTGAATAGTTAACTAAGGTAAAGACTAAAAAAAGAAAAGGACTGAAATTTAAAGAAACACATTTTATTGAACTATTGTAAAAATGTAAATTACTCTAGGTGGGGAATATGAGTGTTTTGTATCTCTATGCACAGAGCCTTGGACATAGTGAGTTCTCAATAAATATTTTTCATAAATAAATGCATTAGTGGCTGATTCTTTTAAAAGGGATTTCAAAATTAGGTAGAAATGTATTTTATTTTTAATATAATTACATTAAAATATCGTTTATTCTCATTGGAGTACTGTAGACATACAAAGAATACAAAAATCTGAAACAGCACCCAGGATAATTAATTACAAGCAATGCTTTTTCTCTCAAATAACTATTTAAAAATTGGAGTACATATTGTTAACATTTAAAATTGACGTATTTTAATTTTCAGGAATATGTGTATATATTAAAATAATAGCAAAATAATTGTGACCCAAAGTCTAGAGCTTACCTAAAGTATACTTACAACATTGAACCAGTAGATGGCGCTAAGAGAAAAATCCTTAAAACTAAGCCCTACCTTTAGATTGTACTTTTAAAAAGAACATTATTATTCTTATATGTGCACTTATGTGTTGATCAGTTAATGCCAATTTGATCAGTACATGTGGTGCTTGTCTTTCCATTCCTGGGATACCTCACTTAGTAGAATGCGTTCCAGCTCTATCCAGGAGTATACAAGAGGTGCTATATCACCATTGTTTCTTAAAGCTGAATAGTACTCCATGGTATACATATACCACATTTTCTTAATCCACTCATAAATGATACAAGCCATTTATTAGAAACTCACAGCCAACATCATACCGAATGGGGAAAAATTGAAAGCATTCCCACTTAGAACTGGAACCTTTTTATTTTTTTTTAAACCACTGCTCTACAAAGCTAGTGAAAGGGTTACCTATCCCTGAGTTTTTCAGCTGATTCATTAGTCAAGTTAGTAAGTTTTTGTAG
>CAUYSK010083376.1:0-18646 GCA_963575035.1 Avahi laniger | reverse complement strand
GTGGCATCAGCCTAGCTCACAGCAACCTCAGACTCCTGGGCTCAAGTGATCCTCCTGCCTCAGCCTCCTGAGTAGCTGGGACCACAGGCATGCGCCACCATGCCCGGCTAATTTTTACTATATATTTTTAGTTGTTCAGATCATTTCTTTCTACTTTTAGTAGAGACAACGGGAGTCTTAGTCTTGCTCAGGCTGGTCTTGAACTCCTGACCTCGAGCAATCCTCCTGCCTCAGACTCCCAGAGTGCTGGGATTACAGACATGAGCCACCACGCCTGGCCCTGTTAATGCTTTTTGCTATCCACTTACACTGGGTTAATCCAGTTAGTCGTAAGCTCCCATTTTTCAGAATTTTGCTAGCTGCAGATATTAAACCAGGCTCATGTGTGGTAGTGGGCGGAGGGTGAGAGGTGTATAAGCAAAAACAAGAAAAAAAAGGCTCATGTTTTAGAAGAGGTGGTTGAGAAGGTGCTTTGTTGGAGATCTGTGCCTATCTTAAGCATAGAAGTCCTATTTTACATCATGCTCGTGTCTAGTTCTCAAATCCATCTATGATCAGGGGTTAGGGGGAGCCTGGATATTTGAAATAGCTGAAGAGCATTTAACCTTTGATTTCTGCGATTTATTCCTCCCCTCTCTTGTTACAGCCAGCAGCAGCCTGGAGCAGCACCCCTTGGAAGGAAATTTTACATCGGCCATTATAATACAACCTGATAAGTGTTTCAACACTTATCAGATTGTATTGTAATTGTCTGTGTATATGCCTGTCTCTCTTCCTGTCATATTAGACTGTGAGCTCCTTGAGGGCAGGGATGGTATCTTCATCTCCAGAGCCCAGCCTGGCACATTAGTAGGCCTCAGTAAATGTTTATTGGATGAATAAATGAATGACTCATCAACAAACATTTATTGTGTGCCTGCTAAAGTGATCTCCACAGGCTCTGGACTGTCAGCTGTTTTCTTCAAAAAGCATATGGTCAGAAACTGGCTATTTCTTTCTAGTTATGTATATATCAAGAGTTTCTCATGAGACAATGCTATTTTTGTGTTTGGATTTCAGTCTTTGGTATTTACAGATGTTGCTAATTTTGCTATTGCTAACACTTGCTTTCTTGGTGGGACCTGGGTGATAGCTGCTAGATTGGGAGCCTTATCCTTATGGCCCAGTGTTTGCTAAATGGTTCCTATTTGTAGACTTATCCTCCGTGACTCATCCTCCAAATTGTATTCTAACATAGGACTCCTCGTTCTAAACCAGGGGTGGGCAAACTCTATGGCTGGTGGGCTACCAGTTTTTGCAAATAAAGTTCTATTGGAACACAGCCATGCTCACCCATTGATATTTTGTCTGGGGTCACTTTGGCACAGCAATGGCAGAGTTGAGTAGCTTTGTCGGAGATGTTGTGGCCTACAAAGCCTTTATAGAAAAAGATAGCTGAGCCTGCTCTGGATCATCACTCAACAGTGATGGTTTCATTCCCCACTCCATTCACTAGAGCAAAAACTCATTTGTTATTGCTTTTGACTAGTCTTTTTTTTATTATTATTTTACAGATGGGCCAGCTAGGACACATTTTAAACTAGGAGATTATAAGGTCTCCCCCAGGGTCCTGCAGTCTGTCAGTTATACCCTGTCCTTTAACGTCGTTTCAAGCCTCAACTCTAAAAATACCTTTTATTATATCCTAACTTGAAGCATGTGGACATAGCATGCCTTGGTGCCTTCTCCCTTGCTTTCCTCTTTCCCACACAGCTCTTTGCAATAAGACTATGGGAAATAAAGAATTAATGTGGGATAAGGCAGAAAGATAAGCTGAGGCAAATGCTTAGGGAGGGTCCTAATGCTAATTTTTAAATGAAGAAGTAGAGTTTCTAGAATATTCATTTATTTAGTAATAGGTAGTAAGCCTGGACTTCCAAGACCTTAGAGCACTTCCCACTCGCTTCCCTAGTCTTACAGGCACTATCTTGGTAACCTGCCTATGAGTTCATTGTGGTTCATTTAACTTCTTTAAAAAGTCAGCAAGCTCCAGGTCAGATGCCAGAAAGCTAAATCTAAAAAAACAAAAGGGAAAAAATATCGAATAGGCTCCTTACATCATATAGGCACATCTTAGGAGTAAAATAGAGTTTGGAAAGGCTTTATGGCCCTCTTTTTCAAGCTGCTTGCTGGATTTGCTGCAACATTTTATTATGAAAAATTTCAGACATACATACAGAAAAGTTGAAATATTTGTACAATGAGAAGCCACATATGCAACATTTAACTATACAGTCATGCATATCTTAACAGGATACATTCTGAGAACTGTGTCCTTAGGCAATTTTGTCATTGTATGAACATCATAGAGTGTACTTCCTCAAACCTGGCTGGTATAGCCTACTATGCACCTAGGCTATAAACCTATAAAACATATCACTATACTAAATATTGTAGGCAATTGTAACACCATGGTAAGTATTTGTCTAAACGTATCTAAACATAGAAAAGGTACAGTAAAAATATGTGCTTGTCCTTGACCAAAACATTGTTAAGTGGCACGTGATTGTATTTCTTTCTTTTTCTTGGAGACAGAGTCTCACTTTTGTTGCCCGGGCTAGAGTGCCGTGGCGTCAGCCTAGCTCACAGCAACCTCAGACTCCTGGGCTCAAGCGATCCTCCTGCCTCAGCCTCCTGAGTAGCTGGGACTACAGGCATGCGCCACCATGCCCAGCTAATTTTTCTATATATTTTTAGTTGTCCAGCTAATTTCTATTTTTAGTAGAGATGGGGTCTCGCTCTTGTTCAGGCTGGTCTCGAACTCCTGACCTCAAGCTGACCTGAAGCAATCCTCCTGCCTTGGCCTCCCACAGTGCTAGGATTACAGGTGTGAGCCACCATGCCAGTCCCAGTGTACTCATATAATAATATAACCATTAAAAATAAAAATGGTCTTATAAATGAATATTTGACTTGGAAAGATGTATACAGTATATTAATTGAAAAAAACCTACAGAGCAGTAGTATAGTTTTACCTAATTTTTGTAAAATAAGAATTCTTGTTTGTATAATACATGTACATATGTATGAAAGTTGTTGGAAGTACATATCCCAAGTGTTAAACTTTTCTGGGACTCTGGGTGATTTTTATTTTATTTTAGAGACAGGGTTTCACTTGGTTGCCCAGGCTGGAGTGCAGCGGCATGATCATAGCTCACTGCAACATCAAACTCCTGGGCTCAAGGGAGCCTACCCCCTCAGCCTCCCAAAGTGCCGGCCCTACTTTCTATCTTCGATATAGTTCTAGAATTATTATTTTTTTTTTTTGCAGTGTGCATGCATGACTTTGAAAGTTAAAGAAACATTGAAACTATTTCCATTCTGAAATTGTTGATCTCAATAGAAGGGAAATAAACAGGGGTGGTGAGACAGCTGGAAACTGGAGCAGTTTAGTTTGGAAAAGAACTGAATGGGGTGGAAGGGGATGGTGGAAATAAGATCACTGTCTTCAGCGAAAGGCACTAACTACCAACTACCCCTATATTCCTGTCTCCTTAGTACAGGCATTTCCCGGATCAGGGTTGACACTTACCATTTATTTCCCAGTTAGGCCCTGTACACATTCCTTTCCCACTCTTGTCCCTCTGGGCTTCAGTAAGCTACGGCAACTGTTAGTGGCAGCAGCTGCTTGTGGGTGTGCAGATCTTGATCTAGTAAATGGTGGCTTTAATTGCCTCAGGAAAGAGATGGCTCAAAACTATCAAGGCTCCTGCTTCCCCTCCTCTGCCCCCAGCTAGGTAGCACCAATCTTACCCACGTATGGTGGGAGAGCTTTCTACCTGGGTCTCATGATCACTAGTGGATCAGAGGACAGATACTTTCTTGCTAGTGGTGGGTGAAACGGTTAAAAATGAGTCCTGGGAATCTATTCCTTGTGTCTTCCTGGGGTTTGAGTTGAGAGTTGCCTGTATCTCACTGAGTAACAGGAAACTTAGCAGCATTAGCTGATGCTGCCAGCAACTAATGATAGCAATTAATAATCTGGGCTTTGGGCCATTGCTGAATTGCCAGATTTCTGGGTTGCTTTTCATGCTAAGCAGTTAGGGAGTGGGAAACTTTATAAGCAATAAGCTGCTTCCATAGAAAGAAAGGACCCTTGGGAATCCTTGGCTTATCCTGTGTGGTCTCATGTCTCAGAACCCCGTTCTCCCCAGTGATTGAGTCTTGGAGGTAGGGGACTAGCCACTGGTCTACCTAGCTCCTTGTGGTCCTTTTAATAACCCAGACAGCTAGGTAAGGAACAAATAATGTTTGATTCCTTTTCACTTATGGTGAGTCCTGGTGGAAGTTGAGATTGTAAATGACAGGACTTGGTTTGGTCCAGAGCCCAGAGTTTTGTTACCTTTGCCCATCAGTGTGAACCAGGTACCATCCGATGACTAGATGAAAGTTTAATTCACCTTTTGGGGACTGCTTTGGTCAGGAGTAAAGAATGTGGATTCATTAACTGCTAGACACAGAAGGGCTGCTAAAGGGTCACGATTACCCCCTGTTCAAAGATAAAGATATTGAGGTCCAAAGAGGGGAGGGATTAGAAGGAAACTAGGAAGATCAGCATTAGAGTTCACATGTGAGTTCTAACACTTTGGTATAGTCGTTAGGTGCCTTTGTACCCAACTTAACTCATTTAAAATGGGAGCAAGAATCCTTAGTAAACAATAATTGTAGACCTTGCAGTAGTAGCCTTTGCCAGATAAAGAACATAATCGTGATGCTAATGCGAATGCTCAGCAAGAGTGAAATCCGAGGCTCATGGCGTGGCTAGCTGGATGGCTTGATTGAGGTGGTAAAAATAAAATTAAAGCTAGATCTCAGAACTTAACTGTTCCATCTTACGTTTCTTTCCTTCCTTCTCCCTATCCTATAGGTCACACCAAATGCAGCCAGAAACCACTGGCGAAAAAGCATATCAAGCCCTGCCTGGTTAACCTCTTGCAAGGTTATTAGAGAATTGGGAGAGGCTCAAATCAGCATCTTGCCTGTGGTTATCAAACCTCTGTGAAGTCTTGGTAAGTGGTCAGTGACTTTGGTGGGCTTACCTAGTTAGTGGGAAGGGGCAGGGAAGGTGATCTTAATAAGCTCTAGGGAATTTACTGGATGTTTTCCCATTGTGACATAAAGAAAAACCTTAAAATATTCAGGCTGTACTAGAGAATAAAGAGTCTAACCTCTCCTTTTCCAAACATTCTCCTATTTTTACAGATAGGGGAATTGGAAATTGTCCCAAGATTATAGCTAGTTGATATAGAAAATGGATTTGATTCTAAGTCAGTACTGTGTCTTCTACCCAGTGCTTCCTCTAGATTCCATCAAATCCAAGGAGGCATGTGAGACAGAAATGTTTTTATTTCACGCTGAAAGATTTTTATAGTAGCTTCTAAGGTTGCACCTCCTTGATGATGGAAATTTCCATGGTGTAAAGCTTTATTATGCGTGAAATCACCTGGGGTGCTTGTTAAACATACAGATTCCTGGGTAGCCAGAAATCTTGTCATTGGTTAAGAGCAACATAAATACTGCCTGTTACTCATATTGAGGCTTCCTGCCCAGCAAGTTCACCAGAGAGCCAGGAAGAATGAATCACTGTTACTATCGATGTCCTTGTGTGGTAAGTTGTCAGTGTTTTCGGAGGGGTTTCCCAGTTGGCAGAGAAGAGAAGGGAAAGTGATCATGATGTGGTACTTCCAGCCTTTCTTCAACAAATAGTTATTTAGTACTTACTAAGTGCCAGAAACTCTTCTAGACATTACCAAGGTCCTGCCATCATGGAACTTTCGTTCTTGTGAGGTGGGACAAAACAATAAATAAGCAGTAAATATATGATGTATCTTAAGTGTTATATCAATTTTTTTCCCCAATCTGATGTGAAAAATTGCATGTAAAAATGGTTGGGTTAAACTAAGCAACCTCTCATGTTTTTCTCCCCTCTTCCCATTCTGCCTTTTAATACCTACCACCGTCTCTCCATGCAGTGGAGGCTGACCAAGCTGAGTGTGGGGAAGGTCATAGGTGATGCAAACGGTCTTTTTTCTTTTTGTAACCTCTCACCAGGCTGGATTATCTTTGAAAAGTGTTTTACAGTCCACCAGATCTTCTGTGTGAGTGACTGCACAGCAGAAGAGGGGAGTCTTCTCAGCGATTAAGGTAACACAGTGATTAAAGGTAAGTAGGGAGGAGGGGCCGACTTTGCCCTGATTCCTGTCAGGGAGGCTTTTAGAAATGCCGTTTCCAGAGCACAAGTGACAGGCTAGTATTTTCACAGCCTACAACTTAGTCTATAATATATCCCTCTCAAAGAAATCTGGGTAGATTATATGCTTACCCAGTCTGCGAGCACGTCTGCTGAGGGTCAGAAGGACTGAAATAGTTCCCAAGTGAGCTAGATGGCAGAAGCTCCTGTTTTTTAAACGTTCTGTTGGAACACGGTCATGCTCCTTCACTATTGTCTACGGCTGCTTTCATGCGACAGTAGAGTTAAGTAGTTAACGACACAGACCATATGCTCCGCAGAGCCTAAAGTATTACCATCTGGCCCTTCACAGAAAGTGTGCCAACTCCTGGCGTAGGTGAAATGTACTATATCCACAAATCCTCCGCCCTCCATTTTCTTTTTCATGGGCTTGTGTTTACAGCTGATCCTGGAATGTATGGAATCTCACAGTAATCAGTTTGCTTCTGAATTTCTTCCCACTCAAATTAAGCTCACCAAGAAAGCACATTCACAAAATGGGTTATGTATGCAGAAGGAACTACGTTATATATGCCTTGTTGAAAAATGGTTACGTGTCAGCCCCATGCTAAGCTCCAGAACCTCCATCCTGAGTACAAAAGTCAGTTTTATTCCTGGAACAGTCTAAGAACGATGGGGCCTTAATTTCTCTCCCAATTCATGGCAAAGCATTCCTAAACTAGGCTCTGAAAGTCTTGGTGACTAGAGAGAGACATTGACCAAGGATGAAGTAAGTGGCCCCAACAGTCCCTAGGTAGAAAGCAGTCCATTTTAAGGAAAAACCTTTGGTCTCTTTCTTAATCCTGTTGCATAAGCAAGATTTTCTATCTGAACCCTCCTCTTATTTACTTTTCTTTCCTTCCTCCTTCCACGATTGTTGTGCCTGTCTTCCTCTTTCTTATAGGCATGTCCTGTTTTTTTGTTTTGTTTTTTTTGAGACAGAGTCTCACTGTGTTGCCCGGGCTAGAGTCAGTGCCGTGGCGTCAGCCTAGCTCACAGCAACCTCACACTCCTGGGCTCAAGCGATCCTCCTGCCTCAGCCTCCCGAGTAGCTGGGGTACAGGCACGCACCACCATGCCTGACTAATTTTTTCTATTTTTAGTTGTTTGGCCAATTTCTTTCTATTCTTAGTAGAGATGGGGGTCTCGCTCTTGCTCAGGCTGGTCTCGAACTCCTAACCTTGAGTGATCCACCCACCTCAGCCTCCCAGAGTGCTAGGATTAGAGGCGTGAGCCACCACGCCCAACCAATTTTTTTTCTTTTTTTTTTTTCCGATTTTTTTTCTTTTGAGACCAAGTCTCACTCTGTTGCCCGGGCTAGAGTGCCGTGGCGTCATCGTAGCTCACTCACAGCAACCTCAAACTCCTGGACTCAAGCGATCCTTCTGCCTCAGCCTCCCGAGAAGCTGGGACTACAGGCACGCACCACCATGCTTGGCTAATTTTTTCTATGTTTTTAGTTGTCCAGCTAATTTCTTTCTATTTTTAGTAGAGATGGGGTCTCGCTCTTACTCAGGCTGATCTCGAACTCCTGACCTTGAGCTATCCTCCTGCCTCAGCCTCCCAGAGTGCTAGAATTACAGGCGTGAGCCATCGGGCTGGCTCAGATAGATTATTATGCTAAGAGTATTGTATGCACTGTGATAATTTGTTCTCCTGATGCATTACCATTATTTTCCCAATACCATATGATGATCCTTAATAAAAAACGAGATAAGGTGGGAAACTGTATAGAGATACTTGGAGATGGTTCTAAATCTATCTTATAGCTTAATTGTTACATAATGCTTTGCATCCGTTACTGATTGGCGACTCTTTTGCCAGTGATAATTTAAGTGTTACGCTGTTTTATATGCTTATTAGGTTCTATCAGATCTACGTTCCTTTATAGGACCTAAGTTTGGAGGTTATTGTTTTCTCAGTAACCCCTTGTGAGGTCACACGTACTTTTTGTTGTTGTTATTGCTTATAGGCATCATTGGTTCTAATCACTCACTATTCTCTTCCTTACACCAGATCATAATATAGTATTCTGACTTGATGACTTAGCTCAGTTTATTAGGAATAGTCTCTGTCTAATTAATTTGGTAAACTATTATGAACGTTCATTTCCTTGATTATGCTAGGTCTAGGTTTTCTACTAGGTCTAGATTTTATCCAGCATCCTATAAAGGGACACTCCATGGCAGGGGTTGGCAAACTTTCTGTAAAGGGCCAGGTAGTCTTTCTTTCTGTAGCACGAAAGCAGCCATAGACAATATGGAAACAAATGGGCATGATTGTGTTCTGATAAAACTTCACTCACAAAAACAGGCGACAGGCTGGATTTGGCCCGTGGGCTGTATGTAGCATGGCAACCCCTGCTCTACAGTATACATACACAAACATCCAGAGTGATTTTATTCACAGTATGTGTAATACAATAACAATAACATAGGTGTACTTGGATCGGCACTGAAAAGTCTCTTGTGATCTGTGCCTTACGTGTATGACCGATAGAGTAATATATAACCTTCATGGGCCATGTTATTACCGTCTCTGTAGAGGAACCTCTTCCTTGCCATGGGTCTTTTTTTGCATAGCTTAGGAGTGATGTTATCAGCCCTGGTATTTACCTTCTTCACCAGCATGTCTTCTTCTCTGTTTAGGCTCATAAGTTAATCTAATACAGAGGTTACTTTGGATTTTATCATTGTCTTTAACAGTCACTGTGGGGAGCTGTGGTTTTGGTAATTTGCTATGTCAAACCCTAAATTTGGCTTTCAGGATTAGGAAGAATTAATTTTCCATTGCTATTTCAAAAGGTGATCTGGACAAAGAAACAGGTATCTCGGTCCGGTAAGTGATCACTGAATATAAAAGTAAATATTTTTCTTTGACCTTTTGTTATATTTGTCATATTTAATAGTTTTCCTGATAATGAACCAACCTTGCATTTGTGGAAGAAATTTTGAGTTATGTTTGCTAAATTTGCTATTTTTAATGTCATTTTCTATTTGATTTGATTTATTTATATTTCTTTTCTATATTCAAAAGTGAATTTTTGAGGGGCATGGCAGTCTTCGGTAGTTGTTGATGTTAGGGTCATTACTGAAGTCTTTTGCTGCCTGTTTTTTTAAGCTGAGCAGATCTCTAACTTATCCCGTGCCATTAAATATGCTTTAATATCATCTTTTTTAAATTAGCACATAATATACCACTGTATAACTATAAAAATTTAATTTACATTTGATACTTGGTGCCTTGTTTTCAATTACTGCCCTTTTAATTGTGTAATGCTACAGTGAACATTCCTATAGATAGATTTTTGCACATATCCATGTTTATTTCCTAAGGTTGTATAAAAATGTACAATCCCTCTACTAGTGTATGAGAATGCCTATTTTTTACTTCCTCATCAGTACACTATACCATGGTTTTTTAAAAATTTGCCAGTTGCAAAGGTGAAAAATGGTCTCCTGATATTTTGATATTGAGATAGAACGGATGAAAATCTTTCTTGGGTCTTATTTTTGAGTTTTTTTTTTCCACTGATTTTTAATTTATCATATGTTACAAATATTTTCCCCAGTTTGGCCTATAAATGATTAATTCTTACGTAGCTCAAATATCTTTTTCTTCATGGTTTATTCTCCACTTGTATTTCACAATATGAGGATAAATATATTTTCTTATAGTTCATAATTCATTTATACATTTTATTTATTTATTTTTAAATATAAATCTTTCCCATTGGGGATGTCTTTGTGTGGTATGTAACTAATTTTTCTAAATGTCCAGCATGTTCAGGGTTTGGGAGCTTGTAGTAAGGGTACTCACAGTGATCTCGACAGCAGGAATTTCAGAATCTTTTCTCCAGTGCTCTACTTTTAACGTGTCTTAAATATTCTCTCAGCCCATTTCTCTGAATATCTTCTCAGTTTTGCTGCTGCTGACTTATGCTCTCCTCAGTGACAGGAGCTGGCAAGCTTTTTCTGTCAAGGGCCTGATTTTAAATATTTTGGGTTTTGTAATCCATGTGATTTCTGCTATTGTAGTGTGAAAGCAGCTATAGACGATACATAAATGGATGAGTGTGGCTTGCTTATGGCCCTCATGGCCTCACCCCTGCATTGTGTTGGCTTTCTGTGTATCCTTTCAGCTTCAGTTCCCTTTGCTTACTGTGATTACTTTTGATAGTCCAGCTCCAATTCCTGAGAACACAGATTTACTAGGCCTGTCATATCCCGGTTTAGTTAGATATTTGTGTGCCAACAGCAGCAGTTTATGGATCTTTATTTTTGTGTTCTGCAGTTAATATGATGATTACACTCAGGCTCTGCTTCTTCTACTCTTTTTCTTATAGCTTCTAATATATGCATTAACAACTGACTTCTCTATCCTTTGTTTCAGGGATTGCATTTGCAAATGACGGCAGGCGGGCAGGATCCAAATGCATAAATGCGTAAGATGGTTGTGGTATTCATTCTCTTCCTTTTTCTTGAAACACTGCCTTTTGGTGGGGGGTGCTTTTCTTTTGTTTATCCACCTTTGATAGAAACTTCTCCTAGATAGAGGAGAAGTTTCTCTAAAATATAAACAAGAGTGCAAGTGGGATGGTAAAAGGGCAACTGACGCTTTTAAGAGGATGGTAGAGGGAGTATTTGGGATTACGGTCAGTTGGAACAAGGACCTTTCATCCAAAGGCGAAGGCTTTAGTGCTTGGCTCCTGCTGATTGTTGCCTAGTGGAAATGTGGGCCTCTGACTGCCAGGATTTCCAGCTCTCTGCAAAGAGCCTAATTGCCTTTAGGTTTTTTTTTTTTGTACTCCCTCCCTTCCTCCCTCCCTCATGGCTTCAATTTTTTTTGGCTTCAATTTTTTTGAATGCTTCAGGCTGACAGAATATGTTTATAAATGCTTTTATAGCCTCATAGCTTCTGCTTCTTCATAATTTTGGCTTATTTGTAATGTTACCTTTTTCCCATGTGGTATAAAACATGGGTATATATCACTACCTGTTTAACTAGGCCAGGGGCTTGGCGGTTTTCCTTGGGCATTGTTTAAAACTGGGCCACAGTTTTGAATGCAGTTGTATACATTAGAATGGAATAGATTAGGAAACAATAGATACGATAGAATATAGATAGGAAAATAAGAAAATACTAGCCATCATCTGGCAAAGGGTAAGTACAGGAAGCCCTCCGTATCCATGGGTTTCATATGTACAGATTCAGCCAACTGTGGATCAGAAATATTTGGAAAAAACAATAAATAACAATACAGCCATGAAAATAATACCCCAAAAATCAATGTAGTATAAAAACTATTTACATAGCATTTACATTGTATTTGGTATTATAAGTAATGTAGCAATGATTTAAAGTGTACAGGAGGATATATGTAAGTTATATGCAGATACTATACCATTTTATATACAGGACTTGAACATCTGTGGATTTTGGTATCTGTAGGGGTTTCTAGAACCAATCCCTGATGGATACTGAGGGATGACTGTATTGTTTTGTGAAATTTTTGTCCCAGCTATATGTATGTACTTACATATATATGTATTTGTCTTTGGTCGAATGTAATATTGTGTATGAAGCAACTTTATAAGACAATGAGTAAGACATGGTGAGCAAACTGGTATCCTCTGGACTAGATTACTCCTGTAGATAGGTCTCCTTTGGCCCACACAGTATTTCTTTACAATCAGGTGAATATTTAAAAATGAAAAGACTTTACATAAAAGTCTAGATTTTTACTATCTCCTGAAATATCAGAAGATGGGGTCTAAATTCCCACTGAGGCCAAGTAATGGTAGGCTCATTTTAAAGAAGGGTTTTCTGCTCTCTAGTTTACCACATTGTGTAGTAACTAGCCTGTTTTACTGTTTTTTATTACCAAGCCACTTAAGGCATTTTAAGTGCATGGCTTGCATTCTTTTATCTTTGAAATTGTCTGTGGCAGCCTCAAACCTTGCCTTTGGTGAGCTTAAGTAAGGTCTGGTTCTCAGAAATTCAAAGGCAAAGGCAGATAAGGATTGTTAGTATTCCATTTTGCTCTATGGATGACATTCTCAGTGTTCTCTATTGGAAACTCATAACCAATTCTAAATATACCAGATATTATTGTGTGATTTGTCCTTGCTGTTCAACCATGTTCTTGCTGCCACTTAAAGACAATCGTGTTTGGGGTTTGTTTGTTTACAAGCAATAGAAACTTAGGCTAAATCAAGTAAGGGGAGGAGGTTATTTATGAAGTTATACATATGGCAGTTAGGCAATGTGAGATTTCATAAGAATTTAATTGTAGAAGTCGGTTGGCCAGTCTTCTCTGGGATAATAAGGAATTTAAGGAAGCTTTTAAGAACCTCATTACTTCTCTACTCTGCCTGAAAAAGTCTCTCTTATTTGCATCTAAATTTGTCGGTTTTGCAGTAAGCAGTAACTGGTATTAGACTCAATTTTTCTACTACATTTCTAATTTGACACAGCATTGAAATCTTATGCCAATGTTCCTATTCTGTTTGAACTTTGTTTTCCTAACAACATTCTGAATTACTGAGCTGTTTTGTATCACGTCATGTCAAAGTTTTCATTATTATGCACCAAAGTACTAATTTGTATTTGTAGTGAGTCTAGTGGTATATTTCAGTTCTTTGCTTTGAAGGACTGTCTGCTACATTGCAGAATATCTTATTTCCCTGACTTTTCCATTAAATGCCAGTAGTGACTCCAATTATTGTGACAACTAAGAATGTCCCTACAAATTTTCGCAGCACTGCCAGTGGATTATACTGTCTGCGTAAGAATCATTGTTCTAGAGCTCCGCTATTGACAGTGTTTCCACTTTTTAAAAGTCTTTAATTATTCTATTTTACTTTCTCATTTGCTCATACTTAGAATTTTTGCTTGTAGACTATTTGAGCTCATGCATCCCTCATACCTTTTTTTTAATTTTGGGAAACCTTTCAGCTTCAGCTTTTGTGGGTGTTTATCTCATTCCTTGTTTTGCATTTCAAATTCCTGGGATCTAGAGAATCTCCTTGATTCATGCCATCGTGGGTTTTTTTTTTGGCTAGAGCTTTCACTTCAGGTCCTATCATAATATTATGGCTTACCCCATGGTTGTCTTTGCTTTGGTGCCATACGAAACTATTTTCTGTGGCTATGTATTAAATAGGAATTTTGTGCAATTCTGTTTTCCTTAGAAGAGGCTGTGAGGGTGTATGTGGCAGGCACCATAACTGATGTGACAGGTGTATTTTACACTATAGCTGCCAGGTAAATAAGAATTTCTTAATATTTGTATATTATTCAAATTTACTTAATATTTTTAACCCAAAGCACCTTAACATGTTACAACTTTCATGTACAGAATCCCTCACATATTCACCTCTGCCACTCTAGATAGCGACACAAGTTGCTTTCTAGCTCTTGTGTCCCAAAGTGATAGTATGGGGTAGCTTCAAAAGGTGCATGACCCAAATTCAGAAAAACAGAAAGTAGAATGTTGGTTGCTAGGGGTTGGGGGAAGGGGGGAATGGGTAGTTGTTTAATGGGTATAGAGTTTCAGTTTTACAAGATGAAAAAGTTCTGGAGATTGGTTGCATAACAATATGAATATAAACTACTGAACTGTATACTTAAAAATGGATAAGATGGTAAAAAACATAGAGCAACAACATTCCATAAGCAGACAGTTTACAGTCATTAGAATATCCTTGGAGATATTAAAATACAGCATCTTCAAAGGAAAAAAAATGGGTAAATGACCATCTCCATCTTTGCTGCAGCCTTCCAATTCTGTATATTAGGGTTCAGCAAACTTGGCCATGAGCCAGATCTGGCCAACTGCTTGTTTTTGTACAGTCTGTGAACAAAGAATGGTGTTTACATTTTTTTTTTTTTTTTTTGAGACAGAGTCTCACTGTGTTGCCCGGGCTAGGGCTAGAGTGCCGTGGCATCAGCCTAGCTCACAGCAACCTCAAACTCCTGGGCTCAAGCCATCCTTCTGCCTCAGCCTCCTGAGTAGCTGGGACTACAGGCATGCGCCACCATGCCCGGCTAATTTTTTCTATGTATTTTTAGCTGTCCAATTAATTTCTTTCTATTTTTGGTAGAGACGGAGCCTCGCTCTTGCTCAGGCTGGTCTCGAACTCCTGAGCTCAAACAATCCGCCCTCCTCAGCCTCCCAAAGAGCTAGGATTACAGGCATGAGCCACCGCGCCCGGCCAAGTGTTTACATTTTTTAATGGTTGAATAAAAGTAAAACGATTATAATATTTCATGACATGCAAAAATTATAAGAAATTCAAATTTGTGTCCATAATAAAGTTTTATTGGAACACAGCCATGCTCATTCTTATGTGTGTTGTGTGTGGCTGCCTTTATGCTACAGTAGCAGAGTGGAGTAATTGGGACAGAGACCATACAGCCTACAAAGCCTAAGATATTTGCTGCCTGGCCATTAACAAAAATTTGAAGTGAGTCTACTACCACAGCTCTCTGGTCCCTCTTAACATCATCCTTGGTAGCTTTAAATCCCTAATTAGCAGCCTTGTCATGGGCTAATGGGGGTTATTGTCATTCTATTCTCTTCTGTCAGGGGGATTCTCATCTCCTTAACTTCCTACTGTGACACTAACGAATTCCAGAAAACCTACATTCTTGGTGAGCTTTAGCTGTGGTTCAAATCCTGTTAGCAATTGCTGGTATTGTAGGCTCTTGTATTGCTGAGAAATGGACTTCTCTTGGGCTAGTCAAGCAATTTGGACCAGCCAGGGCTAGGCTTGGCCAGCTTGTAAGGTAGACAAAGATCTCATAAGAGTCCAAGTAAGGAAAATTTTGTATTTGAATAAAGACATTTAAAATTTAAAGAAAATAAAATTCAATTTCCTGAGATTGGAAATGGTTTCAAGGCAGATCTGGGAATGTCGGTAGCAAGGGTTTGTATCATCCATCTAGTGTGCCACCTTTAACGTGCCTTAATTTCTCTGTCTGCTTCACTCCCTTCGTGTCTACTCACAACTGAACTTTGCTTATTGCCCCAGTGTATGAGATGGTGCTCAGAGTGCTGTGTCTTATCTTTTCCAGCTTTTTTGAATTTCACAAACTTTATTTTATTTTTTCATTTTACAAATTTTATTCCCCGGTCTAAGAATTCTAGTGGCTTAATTCCACCCTGCTTGGGTAGTCACTTTTTGAGTCTTGTAATGACATAGGACTTGGGCAGTGTGTCCCACACCTGGTACATTCTGCTTTGGATGACAGGGCAGGTCATATTCTAAAAATCATTGCTGTCTAGGACTGCTTCCTAGAATTGCGTTCTCCACAAGTATGAGCAGGACAGTTTACCTTAGGGGGGACTATGAGTGTGGTCACCACTGGGTTCATATATGTTCATATTGCATTTTTACATCTTAACCACTAAGCGCATATGCCCCTGATCTTACACATTCATTTCTAAAGATGCTCCGTTCATACTGCTCCAACTTTTATGGAGCAGAAATGTTAAAGAGGAACCGAATTTCAGCCAGGTGCTGTAGTCTGAAGTAATATCATGAGGCCACTTTAGAAATTTACGTGCCAGGTTTTAGATGCTCCCAACTGTGATCTTTTATTCCTTGGCCACTTGAATTTTTTTTGTGGCAAAACTTACCTTTGTGTCTAGCAAAGGTATTTTTGTAGACCATTATATTGTGGTCCTCTGACAATAACTTTGACACAGTTACTCTGGGCTCTTAATATTCCAATATTGTGGCCGGAGTGTATCTGCTCTCAACCACCAGCCCCACCTCCAACCTAGGAATACCCAGATGTAAATATTTCACATTCTTGCTGAAGTTCTCTTCATGCAACCCAATTCTGTCTCATTCTCTAAATCACATAGGATTTCTTATTTCAAGAAACAAAACACAGACGGGCGCGGTGGCTCACGCCTGTAATCCTAGCACTCTGGGAGGTCGAGGCGGGCGGATTGTTTGAGCTCAGGAGTTAGAGACCAGCCTGAGCAAGAGCGACACCCCCGTCTCTACTAAAAATAGAAAGAAATTAATCGGACAACTAAAAATATATAGAAAAAGTTAGCCGGGCATGGTGGCGCATGCCTGTAGTCCCAGCTACTCGGGAGGCTGAGGCAGGAGGATCGCTTTAGCCCAGGAGTCTGAGGTTGCTGTGAGCTAGGCTGACGCCACAGCACTCACTCTAGCCAGGGCAACAGAGTGAGACTCTGTCTCAAAAAAAAAAAAGAAACAAAACACAGACTTAGCCTAGGTACTAGGTATTTCTCATACAGATACACAGAGGACGTAAGGAACATGAGGATTTCATAGGAATCTTAAGAACAGCGTGGCGTGGAACTGGATCTGTGGTGGCTCGAGGGACTTAAGCCTGTGGGGTTTGTGGACCTCTTCTGCTCTGCCATTGACTTGGTTCAGCTCTTTTTTCTAGTCTCCTGCCTATTGTCTATATCATTTCTCACTCATCTTTGCCTTAGTCTGGGCTGCTATCACAATACCACCATAGACAAGGTGGCTTATTTTTTAAATTTAAAAAATTATATATATATATATAATTGCAGAATATTACAGGGATACAAACGTTTTGGTTACATAAATTGCTTTTGTGCCGTTTGAGTCAAAGCTGTAAGTGTGCTCATCACCCAGATAGTGCGCATCGCGCTTGCTAGGTGCGGATTTACCCATCCCCTTCCCCCCGCTGCCACCTGCTGGAGCTCTGCTGAATGTCGTTTCCACATGTGCACGTAAGTGTTGATCGATTAGTTCCAATTTCATGGTGAGTACGCGTGGTGTTTGTTTTTCCATTCTTGTGATACTTTGCTTAGAAGAATGGCCTCCAGAACTGGAGAACTGGAGACAGGGTGGCTTATTAACAACAGAAATTTATTGCTCACAATTCTGAAGGCTATGAAGACCAAGATAAAAAGCACTGGCAAATTTGGTGTCTGGCGAAGGCCTGCTTTCTGTTGCATAGACAGCGGGGTTTTTGCTGCGTCCTCACATGGTAGAATTGTGAGGCAAGGGAGTTGTCTGGGGTCCCTTTTATGAGGGCAATAATCCCATGCATGAGGGCTTTGCCCTTGTGGCCTAATCACCTCAACCAAACACCCCACCTTTGAACACCGTCACATTGGGCATTAAGTTTCTACATAGGGATTTTGGGGGGACACAAACATTCAGTCTGCAGCTTTCTTTCCCACAGCACCTCACAGTATTTGCTTCCTCGTAAGTGCCGTTTTGCCATCACCCTGTCTTTGCTGAGGCTTTCAGCTTTAGCTTTCACTGCTAATTACCTCGTTCTCACTGCTTTTCTACTCAAATTCCAAAGAATGAGAATCTAATTGGCCTGGCTTATCTTTATTTGTACAGTACTTTTCATGCTTGGACATGTCACAGGCTGCTGGCATTGTATGGATTAGTCATCACTGTGCTCAGTGAAGAGGATTGATACTGGAAAACGTGAAACAAAACCTGGTTATCAAGGGCTGTACTAATGTTACAGCTGGAACAACAGACAGGGCAGTGTTTTTGTGTGTGTTTTTTTTTTTTTTGAGACAGAGTGTCACTGCGTTGCCCAGGCCAGAGTGACGTGGCGTCAGCCTAGCTCACAGCAACCTCAAACTCCTGCGCTCAAGCGATCCTCCTGCCTCAGCCTCCTGAGTAGCTGGGACTACAGGCATGTGCCACCATTCCCGGCTAATTTTTTCTATATATATTTTTAGCTGTCCAATTAATTTCTTTCTATTTTTGGTAGAGATGGGGTCTCGCTCTTGCTCAGGCTGGTCTCGAACTCCTGAGCTCAAACAATCCACCCACCTTGGCCTCCCAGAGTGCTAGGATTACAGGGGTGAGCCACTGCGCCCGGCCAATGGTAGGTATTTTAAATTATTCCTCTTGTGCTACTCCCTTGACATCACTGAGCAACTCTGCATTTGCTATTTCTCCTAGCTCTGTGGTTCTCTATCATTGAGAATCAACTGAAGAGCTTTAAAACAAACCAAAGCTGGATATTATGATTTTAATTGGTCTGGAGTGGCCCTGAGCATCAGTATTTTTAATTTTTTTTTTTTTTCTTTTTTTTAAGACAGAGTCTGGCTGTGTTGCTCGGGCTAGAGTACCGTGGCGTCAGCCTAGCTCACAGCAACTTCAAACTCCTGGGCTCAAGCGATCCTCCTGCCTCAGCCTCCCAAGTAGCTGGGACTACAGGCATGCGCCACCATGCCCGGCTAATTTTTTCTATATATTTTTAGTTGTCCAGCTAATTTCTTTCTATTTTTGGTAGAAATGGGGGTCTCATTCTTGCTCGGGCTGATCTCGAACCCCTGACCTTGAGCGATCCACCCGCCTCTGCCTCCCAGAGTGCTAGGATTACAGG